>ML978396.1:0-18709 GCA_010015745.1 Setomelanomma holmii
GCTTTATTGCTCAACACATCCCTAGCCCTACGGCCCAGAACCTAGATAGAGTCTTTTCAACCGGCGGAAATGACTCTTCCAGACTGCACACGCTGCCAACACCCAAAGAATAGGAGCACCTGAGTACTAGCCAGGGCGCTACCCGTCTTTCATGCCCCCTGGGAGGCTTTCATAGGACGTTAAACAATACATACATACATACATACACAATACAACCTCAGTTCAATACTTCAATTCTTCCTGCATGCGCACTGTTTACTACACCGCAACACATCTCTATCTCTGTCCTCTTCATAGTCCTGAACAGGGTCGCACAGGATCGCCTTCTAGTAACCCTGAACGGAGCCGCACTCGAGCACTGCACAGTTCGGGCCACTCCATGCCAGCCTTGAGTATATATCATGTCAGCTTCTCTGCAGTCCGATCTGACAAAGAGATTGCCTAACACATGCAGTTCCACGTACCCAAAGCTCAGCTCCAACGACCTAAAGACACTTAAGTTAGAGGGAACCTTAACAACAAGTCAAAGAAGCGTCTTTGACGTCGACTTAGCGCAGCTGTTGTTCGCCACATCAAGCTGTACCAAGCCAGCACGGCACTGCTGATCCATATAGTTTCATTCCATCCGCTGTTGGTGCAGACCATACATAGCCTGAATGACCAGCTCATTTCCAGAGAAGCGCCCATAATGTCCTCTACGAGGCGACAGAGGCATACATGGTTACAGTGTTCGAGGACGTAAACCTAGGTGCCCCTTGGGCTAAACGCTTTACGATTTGTTCGAGACGATGAGAACGCCTTCTGGGCGCATGGCGAGATTGCTAACATTGTAGGAAGATCTCGAATTCGGCGACTGGCCCGTTGATTGGAATTGGTATCGATGCTCGCGACAAGGTACTGTATCAAAAATCACGGAGAATCATGTAACCTACTATTGGCGTATTACCACAGTTGCAGACTGCCTAGATCTCCACGACATGTGTTCAGCCATTCAGAATACCTACGATCCGTGAGGTCGCTGCACGGATATCACGGAAGCAATGTGAACCCCCAGTCCTGGCTCAACGGTGCTGCAATTGAGTTGACAATGTGTGGTGGTACGACAAGGCTGGATAGGTTTAAGACAATGTCTGTTGTTGTTGTTGTTGTTGTTGTGCAACCAGGGATAAAGGCCAACTGGTAAGTGACATGCCACGAACAAGGACAAGATGGCTTGTCGGTTTTGTTTGTATAGATCTTTGTCGGCATCGGCACCGAGCGTTCTTGATGTATGAGGCGCAGGAGGAGCAGAATCGAACTGATGAGTTGTAGTGGCTTTTCGACTTCAGTTGGTGGTGAGCAAGGCCTTGACTGTCTGCCACAAGCATTACTGCCCAAGACACTCTTGGTCAAATCAAAAAGTGATCTTTGCGTGTTCCTCGCTGCAACCACACGGCTGTTTGCGGCGTTATGCAAGTGAGCTAGAATGCATATAGCGAATTTCCTTGCAACCAGAGTATAATGAACCGTAGCACGGTCAATCCCTCGACGGCTCCAGCTGGCATTGCAAGACACTTACTGAAGCATATTTAGGTATCTTGGAACCGCCGAGATGCACATGGTGTGGAGGATGCTCCGGCTAAGGCAAGGGATATATATATCTGTTGTTCGGGCTGAAAGTGACCCATGAAAGAAAGCTGAGCCGTGTGCTGAGCGATGCATATCCGGCTAAGGTAGTAACCACGTCCGGAATCTCCACTCTGGCATGTGCGACGTCATGAGATCATGTCTGGCAGTGCGAGCGTGTTCATTGTGGAAAATTAGTCACGTGCATGTCGGGTTTGATGATGCAACATGGATGCCTGCTATACATTAAATGTGTGTAAGAAAAGTTTGTTGGCATGTCCGGCTCACTCACGGGTGTTATGGCCTTGCGTCGTGCTGACTTGGGATTGGCAGACCACTCGTGGGTACCGCTTCCAGGCTACCACTACCATCGATCCGCGGGACGTGTCTTTGTTGTTGATCTTTTCTGGTTAGAAGGTCGAAGCAGGCCACCATAAGACTGAAGTCGACTTGGCCAAGTGAACGCACCATGCAGAGTGTTGTGGATTTTGGCAATCTGAAGCCGCATGCAACTGGAACCGAGTACGGACGGGGAGAGAGAAGCAAACTTGCACGCCACCTGAAGTGCTCACGATACACAGTACACGGATCACGCAGAGCAAATGACATCCAGCGATCTCCCGAGCGACTCTCCAATTACCACATACAAACCATAGTGGCAAGAATTCAAGATCCTGCATGGTGGCTCGCAGCCCGATATCAAAGTTAGCTTCTGTGCTGACTCCAGTTGCCGCTCCATCAGACATCTGCGGATCTGCATTGGTCTACTCTTACACGACCACAATTGATGAGGATGAAGTGGCGTTTCCGATGGAGGTACAAGTGACTTTGTCGGCTGACACCTTGACAACAAGCCGCGATGCCGTCGCTAAAGAACCGTACAAACCAGAACTTGTGTCTCATTGTGCCGTTGGTCAGCTATTCTACTAGCGAACAGCCAGACAAGTGGCTGATAAAGGGATACAGGCCGCCATCACTGGAAACTTGTCGCATGGACATATATGAACAGATTATCCACAAGGAATATTGCCCTGAAAATGGGTTGCAACCTGGAGCTGTGTCCGTCTGTACAGTACCAACTACGTCGAATGCAGCTTATTGTCTCCAAGCGTGGGGTCGTAGGAATCTGATTCGTCAAGATTCGTCTCACCTACTTTTTCGAGCAAAAGTGGGACCGGCACCCAAATTCTTCAAGATTGGCCTGTTAAAAGCCACAGGGCGTGGTGCAAAAGGGCTAAACGGCCCACCATCCACAAGAAGAGGGTCAAGGACGAGGCTTCGATGACCTCGCGTTTCCGAGACACTCCGTTGGCCGTAAGGTGCTATTGCCCCGATTGACCCGAAAGTATAATACAGGGCATACTGCGATGGGTTCGTCAGGATCTTAGGAAAGCCGGGCAGTATCTGGAATGAAGCGAGCCTCAAACCATATCTGGCGGCGACGGGGAGGAGTGTCCTTGCAAGTTGGCGATTCGTGCTGCAGTCATTGTATGCCGAAGGGCTTGCGTCGAGGCTCGCTTACATGTTGGAAACTATGCGGATGACACGGGTTCGGGCGGCCAGACAAGAGGCGTAGTGCTACTCGGCGAAAGTGTTCACAGTGGGATGGAGCACCGGATTAACGACTTTCATTGACGATAATTCCTACCGTATTGGTGCGATGCAGTACGCGTCGAAGAGGGGCGGTACGTATCGGCGGCGAGCGCGCCCCCAGTGCCAGCTAATAACGATTCCTATATTGGTGTAGCCCCGTCATGCAACGTTCCAGGACTGGGTGGCAGGCCAACGACTCGCGCTCCTATGGTTGTCCACAATACGCCTCCGGCATCCTTGGATAGTAGCTCTCGCCCTTCACACGCCGGAACGAGCATCACCATCTCCACAATATGGCTCGGTCTGACTTGATTGCATTCGCAAATTCTGCAGGCAGCAGGTTTGCGTCGATGGCGTGTTCTTGCAAGGGTAAACTCTGCTGAGAGAAAGATCGTGATTGCAGCGCCGCGAATGCACAGTAAGACTGCACCCAGGCGCTTCGCCTGATGCCTACCGGCCATTCAGGCCGTGTTGCAGCGAGCTGAAGGTGTGCATGTTTGAGGCTTCGCCCGGCAACACGGAGAGTCCTTGCGTGCAGTGTAGTGGTTGTGTGCACTCACGTGCCCCCAGTCAGGCTAACCCACGGCGGAAAGCGCCGTTTTGTAATTGTTACTTCGCTTTCTATCGCGGTACACGGTGCATTACGTAGACGATGCATCTGTTGCTCTGCTGAATGCTCTCACACCGCCGAGGAAAGAGCGGCATCCTGGTAAGGGCGCGTATGACAATCCTTTGCGACAGGTCTCCTCACACACTTCAAGCAAGAAACGACGGATCACCACCAGCGACTGACTATTTTCGTTTAACGCCGGGATATTGCGTATCCCTTGCATCGCGCGTCCATGAGCACAATCTTGTCACGGTTCCACGATCAGCGTAGTGCTGGCCGTGTGGAGTCGTCTTCCAGGTTCAAGGCCAGCTGCACCCAAAAGCAATGATGCTTTATGACACCTCCCTAGCTCAGGAGGACTTTCGCGAACCACAGGCTGCAGGACTCTCTGCCTTTGAGTATCGTTTGCCAGACGAGCATGCAACGTGGGAGGCATTAGTGAGATGCCGGTAAATCCCAGCAGCCTCCCCAAGCACAAAGGCGCAAGAAAGCAGGACACGGCGAGCAAGGCGTGCGCAGCTACCTCGAAGCGTGTTTCGCTAGGGGCGCTGAGAAGACGGACCTGCGGTACAAATTGTCTCGACTCCATCGGAGAAAGATGGTGGTCGCATCTAGCGCCGGGTGCGAGAACCTTGATTCGCCGCAGTGTCATGGCGCGGGGAATGCGAGCAGTCATGAGCCGTGTGATTGGGAGTGCGCAGGGTGCGAAATCATTTGCGAGGAGTGTATTGCACGATCAGCAGCTCGCTCAAACCTGAGCCTGCCATGCCGCGGGCCACGACTAGAGACAGGCTCGGACTTTAGCGGACGCTTAAGGTAAAGTTAGTTCGCCTTCGTATCTCCTGTTTGCCGTGTGCGTGCAGACGGTGCAGCAGTCTGCTCTGTGGACGCCTAGGAGCAGGCGAGGTGGGCCAGACAGGCGCACCCAGGAGCCACTCATAAGGACGCGCAGAGTCAAACACGGCATGGGCGGAATGATGCACGCGTGTAATTTTTGCCATACCAGACTCGGCGCTGTCTGGTGATTACCGCAACTTCACGCCGTCTACGACGCTATCCGGACAGCGAAGGCTGCGCATGGTTGACCTCAGCCGCTTCCGGTAACTATTGCTGCTGAGCGACGAAACTTTGGACCGGCCACAGCATGCCGTCGCAAGTGTCTCCGTTTGTCAAGCCGCGTAGCTGAGTCCAGTCGCAGCAGTGTCCTCATCAGCAGCGTGCTCCGCCTTGGCCTCGCCGTTTCGCAATCATCAAATCATTTGAGCAACCGCAGCCGTCCAGAATCCGGCGCGGGGCCAGGGTGCTGGTGAATTGATGAGGCAGCGCTATCGTTCCTGGTAGCAGCGTCTCCACCGCGGCAAGCAGTGCGCTGTGGCTGTGGCTGCAAATATGGGTGCGCACGCGGCGCTTCGGGCATGGCAGCGAAGGGCAGCATGGGATTTGATTATTCACGAGCCCATGGCCGCCATCTGACCTGCAGTCGCGTTCGTCCTGGTGGCTCGGAAATCGAGGGCTGAGCGAGAGTGCGTCGATGAAAGCAGACACAGCACGCAACCTGCAACAAACGTCGGGCTGGCGGCCTCACTGCCTGGCAACGATGATCCTGCTGCTGGGAGCGAAGCCGCCACTCACGGTCGTCTGCCGGCCGCCTGGGGCTTGGTCGATTACGCTTGTGAAGCCCTGGCTCAGCGATTCTCCCTCTTCATGCTGGGAACTTAGCGACACACACCCTTAGCTGCTTGCTTGGCGCGCTCCCTGGTCGCTCTGCTTTGTGTCCGGTCGTCTGTGCGTCTTCCTAGTACTCTGGGACAATGATCCTGGACTGGCATCAGAAGTTATGTACTTGTCTAGCTATTCACCGTCGAACGGCCCCAAGCCATGCTTGCGCAGACTCGTGTTTGGGCCACCTCTAGAAACAACCCGCTTTCGCCTCCCTACAGTCGTCTCCGCCTGCATCCATAACCTCACGGTCCTCACCTTCACCCTCACTGTCGCCGTGTCCATCGCCGCTGCTCGCCGTCCCTTCTTCGCTCCTGCTCCTCCATTGTGCTCGTCCCTCGCCCCTTCCCGCTTCACCTCCAGCAGCAGTCGCCCACACCAACGCCAACGCTGTTCCGGCAACAAGGTTGCAGAGCACATATTTGCAGAAGGCGCCGTCAACACTCCTCCTTGCCTGCCTCTCTAGCACGCGGCAACACCACACCTCCCATCACGCAATGCAGTGAAGGCCTGCAGCGTGCAAACACTGCGAACCCATTAGTCTGCTCACCTCACCGCCATACGAGCCCACCGACCCTGCCTTCCACATGCTCGAGCTACAGCTTCCACGCCCTCCGATGCCTCACGCTCTCCCCCGGGAGCCTCCCTTCGACTTCTACACCTCCGCCTCCCGACCCGCATTCAAGCTGGATCCCACGATGCAGCTCCCCATGCCGCGCATGCCAAACGCCCACGAGTTCGACCCGCTTAGAACAGCGATACGCCCACCTCTGACACCTCCAGAGCTACCTGGATCCGCCGTGCGAGTCGTCTCTCTGCCGCCAACACAAGGTGCTGGGCATCAGTATGGCTATCAGCTTCCTGCAATTGGCAATTCGAGAACCGTTGCTGCTCCACGAAGTCCAAGCCCGCAGCGACAGATGCAGCACCCGCCCCAGGAGGTAGCTCCCACACCACGGAAGAAGTGGTCAATTTCCCCAAACCTGCGCATACCGCCCACGATCAATACACCACAAGAGGGCTTGCCACAATTAGCCGCAGAGGTGAGCAACGCCAACAGTCGCTACATGCCAAGACTGACTTTCCCAGGTGACATGCCTATTCTGGTTCGAGAGCTCAACCACGCTCAAGCAGGTGGTCGAGGACTCGTCGCCCCACGCCATCCAGCCTCTCGTGCCCGATGCACATCCCACCATCGGCTTCAAGAAATGGGTAGCCACCATCTTGACCACCACCCAAGTTGCGCAGAACGTCATTCTCTTGGCGCTCCTGTTCATTTATCGATTGAAGCTCACCAATCCGACCGTCAAGGGCAAGCCTGGTAGCGAGTATCGATTGCTGACCGTAGCTCTCATGCTCGGCAACAAGTTCCTGGATGACAACACGTATACGAACAAGACGTGGGCTGAAGTCTCGGGCATCTCCGTCCAAGAGGTGCACATCATGGAGGTTGAATTCCTGAGCAATATGCGGTACAGCCTGTTCACATCCAAGAAGAAGTGGGAAGAGTGGCACACGACCCTGGGCAAGTTTGGTACATTCTTCGATCGTGCTTCGAGGATTCCTGCGTCAGGCACCATCAGCCCAATTGGGCCGCCAGCACCAGCGCTCGGCCTGCCACAGAACTTCGTCCCGTCACCACCGACCACGCAGCAGACCTCTCCACCCACAACCATGATGTACTCGCCAAATCATCTAGCTTTCTCGAATACGCCCTTGCTGCAACCCCAGGCAACGTCCGCCACGGTGTCTCCGATTGGGGCGCTCCCTGAGTTGGGTCCTATCGTCCGCAAACGAAGCGCCGATTATGGTTCCGAGCCACCACAGAAGCGACAGGCTCATGGTTTCGCTCCAGGACCATACAGTAACGCTCCTCCTATCCCAACGCTGCAGACTCCTGTAAACCGCTCCTTCGAACCTCCGCCATCCGTCAATCGGCTGCCTCCATTACCCAGCCTCTCGATACCGCCACCACAACAAATGCAATCTGGCCCGGGAAGGACTTGGTCAGATTTGCCATTGCCTGCGGCGGGTAGTCGGTCCATGGCCATGGTCTATCCTCCGCCAGTACAGTGGCAACAACCGCCCACGGGCACGCCCACTTCGACGGGAGCCCCTCCTTTCTCCACTTCATACACACCGACGGCGGACAGATCTCGCCAAATTAGCCCATTTCCACCGTCCGCTGGTTCGTCGCCTGTCAGCGCCTATCCGTCTTCTGCTTCGCGGCAACTCTCGCCGTCGCATTTCCTCAGTCAGCGACAATCGCCCTACCGCCCTGTCCGCGGTGTGCACACCTTGTTGGTTCCACCACCTTCGACTTCGATGCACAACCCTGCGCAAAATGTTGGCTACGATCAGATGCAATACCAACCTCTAGGGCGACCCACGACCGACCGCCGTACAGGACTCCTTCCCTACATGGATCGTAACGCCTGGCCTCAAATGAATCAGTTGAATCAATTACCGGTGCCTCAACAGCCGATCTTTCGGTGAGAGATCAACATCTTCCCTTCGATGTATCGACTTGCACATACTCGGGGCTTCCCAGGAGCTGCCCCTTTTTCCCTATCTTGATAACTTTATCTGCTGCGTTCGAGCGTGCATTGCATTGGAGGGCGAATTGTGTCGAGCATCGAATCAGCCAATCGATTTGGCTGGTTCTTATTTTCCTACATCATAAAACAGCATAACCCGGCGCTCATGTACAGTATTTTGCTGAGCCTTACATGGCTAGCAACTTTGAGTTGGTGTTATTGAGCAGTCCACTGCAGCGGAATACAGCCATGTGCAGTGTCCGCAAGTATTAGAGGCTCGTTCGAGCTTACTAGTGAGATATGGCGGAGCTTAGTTAAACGTAATAGGCCTGGATCCGGCTGTGCAATCAATCCAGATCACACCCTTGGCATCGAGATTGGCACGAATCCCCACATGCTTCGTGATAAAATCTAGGCAAAAGGTGCAAGGGGTGACGTTGTTGTGTCTGCATGCTGATTGGCTACACCGACGCCTCGTGTACACCTTCTGGGGCTAGATGTGACCCTTTGGCCCTTGCCTAGAAAGTGCGGGGACTTTGGCTGCGCCAAGCTCGCTAGCGTTCGGCCTGCTGGTCGGTCAACGATAAGTCGCTCAACATCAAGATCAAGGTCCGAAACAAGCTGACTCTGTCAAACATCCACGCGCTGACCGGTTCTTTGACGCAGTGTCTATGGGAAGCTATCGTTGCTAGGGACCTCCACTTTCATCGTACGCCTGAGCCGTAGCAGTGTGCCATACCCGTCTTGCGTACTTTTTCGCTAGCCGCAACCCTGTAGCAAGCTCTTGTGACTGTAAGAGCTTCGTAATCGGTTCACACCCGGTCTGCGGGGTTCCCAGTGGTGAGGCATGTTTCACCTTGAAGATACAGACGAGATGGGGAATGAAAATGTTGAAGGATGACGTGGGGGTCAAAGTTGGGTTCAACCAATTTCCGGCCGCCGCATGTTAGCTGTGTCAGCCTGAGTAGTGCAGGGCGGGCAACTGATCTCGAAGGATGCGAAACATCAACAGTACCTCATCATTAGACGCATATCCTTTGCTCTGTCGCAGCCCTGTTGGCTCGTGCAAAGCAATACAACTCACGGTGGCAGGTCGAAATGCGTTGCAGCAACCTTCGAGCGGAGTGAAAAGTCAACGTGGGGAAATGGAAGCACATCATCAGCATCCATAGGGTAGTAAAGAACATGGTATTCAGCGCAACTTCTTGTGCATTTGCTTTTGCGGCTAGAGACCAAAACTATTTCAACAGCTGAGTCCGGTGGTGATAGCGGCGATTGAACCACATGAATTTCCCAAGCAAGTGGGTGACGATGGTAGCATATCCGACGACCGAGCTATGCTCCGGATCAGAAGGCCAGATGTGGTTGTATTTCGCATTGAAATACTTGATGAAAGTGCATCGAGGCATGTAGCACAAGTCGATGTTCCACACTCAGCCCTACAGCGTGCCAAGCAACCACTCGTAGCCGCGGCTTTCCAGCTTCGTCCCCAACTTTTTGTGCCCGTCGTCGCACACCCACAACGCGCGCCTGGCGTCCCAGTATACGCCATGCCGCCTCCGAAATCCAAGAAACTCACAGCGCAGCCAGTGCGCACGCGCCAATTCGCTGGGAAGCCAGCGGCCGTTGAGATCGAAGAGCGCTCCAGCTCCGAGTCCGAGTCCGAGGAAGAGCAGCCCAAACAGAAACCGTTCGCGAAGCCCAAGCCCGCACCTGTCGCCTCGTCTTTCCCAACAGCTGCGCTCAAGTCGAAGCTCGCGGCGCGCCAAAAGTCGGAAGCTGAACGGAAGGCACTAGAAGACGAATTTGAGACTGAAAGCGAGGAAGAAGAGGACGAGGGCAGCGAGAGTGGCAGCAGCATCGGCAGCGAGGAAGACGAGTCTGAGGAAGAATCGAGCAGCGAGGAAGAGGCGCCCAGAAAGCTGCTGCGGCCCGTCTTCCTGAAGAAGAGCGAGCGCAACAAAGCTGCTGCGCCTGCAAAATCAGCAGATGAGATCGTAGCAGAGGAGGAGGCGCGGCGGCAGGAGCAGTCAAGGGCGCTTGTGCAAGAGCAGGTCGAGCAGCGCATAGCAGAGAAGGCGGCAGGCAAGCGCGATTGGGACGATGATGTGGAAGACGCCGACATCAACGCCATCGACGACACGGACGGGCTGGACCCCGACGCCGAATATGCTGCGTGGAAGCTACGCGAGCTCAAACGCATCAAGCGCGAGCGCCTTGCCATCGAGGAGGCTGAAGCTGAGCGCGCAGAGGTCGAACGCCGCCGCAACCTCTCCGCTGCCGAACGCGAAGCCGAAGATCGCGCCTTTATCGACAAGCAGAAAGAGGAGCACGCAGACCGCGGTGAGATGCAGTACATGCAGAAGTACTTCCACAAGGGTGCTTTCTTCACAGACGAGCTCAAGGAGCTGGGCGTCGACCGCAGAAATTTCATGGGCGCGCGCTTCGAGGATCAGACCAGCCGCGAGGTATTGCCAGAGTTCATGCAGATACGCGACATGACGAAGCTAGGCAAGAAGGGCAGGACACGATACAAAGACATGAAGACCGAAGACACAGGTAGATGGGGCGACTATGGCGACGACCGACCACGGAGAGACCGGGGCGATTTTGGGGTCGACGAGAGGTTCAGGCCAGATTCGTACAGCGGACGAGACGATCGCGAAGGCGCAACAGGGGCAAATGCGAAACCCTTGGGCGAGAGAAAGAGGTTGGGTGAGGATAGAGACAGGGATAGTAAGCGACCAAAAATCGAAGAAAGAGCCTGAGGCCGAATACCCCACAGCATAATTCCGAGTCGGATACATGTCGAGCATTTCCAAGGAGCATCATATCCAGCAACACGATTCCAAAAGCCCCCCTTCTTTTCATACAGGCACTATCATGTATCGCATTTCGCGCACTTCTTCTTCCTACAGGTACCGCTGGTTCGTGGACGCATCTAGTCTTCATTGACTCTCTCGTACACTCCTCTGCCTCGCTCATCCCCGTCCGCCATGTTCCTTGCGTCGTCTCTTCCTTTCTCAATGTTCAACGCCCAGAGTAATGGAGCTGGCAACACCACCAAAACCGCGAGGAAAATGAAGGCCGGACGGATACTCCCCGCATGATCCACGATCCACCCAACAAATGCTGGTCCGAAGGCACTACTACCTTTATCTGTCACAGCATAAAGAGCGAAGAACGCTGCCTCGCTGCCTTCTGGGATCAATGGAGCGTACACAGAACGCGCGTAGGAGGATATGCCACCCATGACGATGCCGTGTATCACGGCGATGGGATAGATCTCCCAGGGTTTCTGAAGTCCGATGAAACCCAGCTTCTTGAAGATGGGTAAGAATCCAAGAAGGCCGTACAGCGGTATGACCTCCATGCCTGCTACGCAGCAGAGCAAGACCGTCTTTGGCTGTAGGGCGAAATGTTTCTGCACACGCGGCCAAACAAAGGCACCAAGAATCCCTGAGCCAATCGATGTTATCGATAGAAGAGCAATGGCGATTGTGCCCATGTTCAGCTCTGTGCGGGCGAACAGAACAGCTGTACCAGAAATGGTGGCAACGGCGTCGGAGAGGAGGAACCAGCTCACAAGGAAGATCCGAGTCTGGCGCAAGCTCAATGCTCTGGTAAGAGTGCGCCAGAATGAGCGCAGCGAGAAGGAGGTATAAAACAGGAACTTTCGGACCTTGGATGGTGGCGATGACAGGGACGTTCTTTGCTGTATCGGTAATGGAGGGCCAGGTCGTGGATGAAGCCAGAGTAGCGTCAGAATCGAAAACACGGCCCACCAGACTCCTACAACAAGCAGAATCACACGAATGGACAGGCTGGGTTGGCGCTTCTGAATCGCGGTCTTACTAAAGAGCCAGAGGATTAGAATACTGAAGACTTGAACCAAGACGGCAGCGATGTATCCATAGCCAACTCCTTTACTCGAAATCTGCGCCGAACGCTCAAGGTCCTGCGCCAGACGATGAGTGTTGGGGTCTGAATTGCGATTCGTGTTCGCTTCTGGGTTCAAGCTCTCAAGCTCGAAGTCAGATGCCGAGTCTGAGGATCTAGATTTCTTGTTTGAGCTGTCGGAATGATTGGTCACAAGCAGGGGCAGGAACGCGTTGAGCAAGACAAAGGAGCAGCCGAGGCTTGTGACGCCAACGATGACTAGGACTGGCGCTAGAAAGTAGATCTTGGGTGTGATGAAGATGAAAAGTGCGCTTGCGATGGAGCCTGTGTAGGCAAAGGTCATGAGCATCTTCTTGCGGTATGGACCTGATTCATTGTCAATGGCCGGGACTCAAAAAGGCTCGACTCTTCTGGTATATTCTGTAATTCGCTGCAGAGCACTTGTGTAACATTGGAGACGACTTACCATGGTCCGCAAATGAGCTGAAACAAACAAGCGTCAACGCTTGCACCAGTACGGCAGACGAAAACGTATACATTGCGAAACTGCTGGTCGATATTGTTGTGCCCAAGAAATTTATCATGCACTGTTCGGACTCCTTCTTCTCTGCTTCATTGCGTAGCCGCAGTCTTCCGGCACCAGGAATGTCAACACATGGTTTTGTTCTGTCGGAGAAGAAAACGCCATTTTCGCGAGCCAGTTGCTCAAGAATGACAGGCAGAAAAGCTCCTTCAAGGTTTTGAGCATTTGTGCATTGAGTTGTGCATGTTGTGGTACGTACCAACTGCAACTACAGCGAATACTTCGGCTGCTATTGGGTACGCATACCAGCCATTAAGCTCGCGAGTGGTTGTTGGACTGATGTCTTCGCCTTCGTAACGTAACTCTCGTCGCAGGAGTTCCAGGTCCTCTTCGTCCTCCTCGAAGGACATTGTATGTGGTGAGGACTCTCAGCATTGGCGATGCAAAATCAGCTGGTGTTTCCGGTTTCCGGATGTGCTAGGATGCGCAAGGCGGGTTTGGCTTAGTCACACTGTTGTGCGGTGCTCTTGACCAACCCATCTCCATCATGTCTTCTCATAACCTACATAATATCGTCAAACCTTGATGCATGCGTCCAACGAGGCATTCGAAGCCCGGTTAGGTCTGTGACCCTTTCCATTTTGACCAATAATCTTGCGGGTGGGGTGAATCGAGCAAAGCCTTGTTTTCTTGCACCAAGTCGATATCATCTGAAAGGCCTAGCAAATCAACAAAGTGTATACTTTCGCCGTCTTGGCCGAACGTGTCAGCAGACATGGCTTGATATAAAACAGTCACCTCACTCTTTCGATGCCGATTACAAGAGTATCCCATTTAATATAGGCAAGACAAGTCAATGACGTAAGGCTCTGCACGCTAGTGTGGTGTGCACGGAGATGGATTCACAGTCAAGTCGACAGGACATACACATTGCTCGAAAGGAACGTTGAGCCCTGCAGGATATTTCCTTTTTCAATTCGTGACTACGGTCTTGCCCACACGACTATGCCACCTGCCTTGCGAAAACGCCGCACGACAATTGCCCCTTCCACGCGAATAAGCGCAGATCGTCCTGCGGATTTACCTCAACCACCAGGCTTGCCTTTCAAGCTGCAGACGGCCACTTTTGGGCTTATCCAAGAACGCATCTGCTCTAGTCTATATGCACTCGTCGTACAAGCCATCTTATGGAATCAGACTCGTGGCTTAGCTGCTCGACCCATTCTGTTCGCACTACTTGCACAATACCCTACACCTAAGAAGCTATCTCTTGCGTCACTAGAAGATCTTACCACAATGCTGCAACCACTTGGTCTCCACAACATTCGCGCCATTCGATTGATTGCTCTGGCAAACGCATGGGTTACGGCGCCTCCTTGTAAAGAGCGTAGATATCGGAAGTTGCATTATCCGATAAGAGGGTGTGGCTCAAACGTAAAGCCGGGTGAAGTTTTAGGTCTTGAGGACGAAAGAGAAGGGTGGGAAATTGCTCATCTGCCAGGCATGGGCGCATATGCTTTGGATAGCTTTCGAATATTTTACCGAGACAAGTTGAGAGGAGTTGAGTCTATCAAGGGAGTCGAACCTGAGTGGAAGAGGGTTGTGGCAGACGACAAAGATCTCAAGGCATACCTTGAGTGGCGATGGGCTACTGCTTGAGGCTTCGTTCATTCTGTTGAAGCAAGGCGACTTCAAATGTGGCTCACGAACCGCCGCCGACGAAAGTGTCTACCTTTGACTCATGGACAACGCATGCAATCTTCCTGATTGGATAGACCAACCTTCAAAAGAAGAAGAAGCTCGATACGTGCGTAGAATTATACAGCAGTTTCTCGACAGAGTCGAGTCCTTGCGACACGCAACTACCGAACGCCTACATCACCCTGGAATCTCAAAGCCCTGCGACCACAAACGCGACAAAACCCATGCCAAGCCAGACTTCCAGCTTCGAAAGTCTGTCATAGTGTTGAGAGCACCTGTACTCGCCGATCCTGTCCCCGTTAAGCTAGGCCCGGTTGCAGAGGGAGTCGAAGACGGTGTGGCGGAAGCAGTACCCTTGGTTTGTTCCAATGGCAACATGACGGCGTCCAAGACACGCATCAGTCCATTATGAGTTCTGGATCACGAATCAGCTTCCCAACACGATGCTGGACAAGTCAAAACCGCGTCAGATCTGTGACTTACAGCACGTTCGGATTGAAAATCTTCGCATTGTTGAACCAGATACTCCTGCTCAAACCTTCACCTTCGACTCGGACCCTCACAGTACCATTCTGGAGCGTCTTGAACTCTCGTCCATTATAGAGGTAGTCACTGTAGGCGACCTCTGGCAAGGTATGGAACAGAATTGCGTCCGAGAGAGCCAATTCCTCTAGCTTGCTATCGGGGCTTCCAGCATTGGCAAAGGCTTCGTTACTTAGACCAAGACAAGTCACATTCTTACTGCCGTCGAGAGACGGCCAGAGCTTGGTCCGATTAAATGCATTGTCCAATAACGTGAGGTTGGCACTTCGAATGGTTTTTGCGCAAAGCTGCGGCGGAGTCAACAATCCGTCGACAATATGAAATAGACCTCCGTCCCAGACTCCTTGATCTCCTTCGAGCGGCTGTAGACCAAGGTCTGAGGAAAGACCGGAACGAATCGATGATGGCACCCCCATCTTGTCGCCAGATCAAGAAACGACTTGAGCCAGACCCAGACGAATGTACGAAGACTATCAGTCCGCTCGCTTTCTGGGCTCCACCAAATCTTGCAGCCAAGCTGATGCCCACGCTCCGGTTGTTACTCTGAGTGGTGAGCATTGTGGGTATCGTTGTCCCACCTCGCCCTCCATCGTTTGTAAAGTTGTCCTTGGTCAAGCTCGACACCAAGGTGCGATACTGTAAAACTGCTAGGAGGGTGGCCGGCGGAAGACTGCTTATTGACACTCCATATTGAGTCTGGTACGACGCAATAGCTTGATCATTTGGAGCCAGGAAGGTTATGGGATAGGTCGTTGTGTTCCCAAGTAGGACATGGGCGAAAGCCGCGTTGTCCCGGTAGAATGCGGTGAAGTTGGGGAGACTGGAAACCTTGGCGATGACATCGAGCAGACTCTGCGCGTCTGCGCTCAGCGCAGTGACGAGGCTGAGCAGAAACGGTCGTAGCATTGTACTCGAATGTCAGGAAAAATGGTGCAGCGCGCCACAAGATGCAGTGCATCCCTCGGAAGTAAGCGTATAACAATGGACAGGATACGGGCTGAGGACTAATGCTCGCCTTTAAAATCTCATATGATGTGTCAGTCATGGCCTCCGCCCTGCAGTGAGTGTACTGCCCCAGGTTCCTTCCCATCTTCTAGCACTAGTACCAGTTTAGGCTTAGCGCCCTTTCCTCTCTCTCATGTACGTAGACCTCTCACTCCGTAGGCCTAATACTACATCATGATTCTCTCCACCTGGTCCTACTGACATGATGTTTCATGAACATGCCGACCCCGCAAGCTGATATTCACCTCTTCAGCCCCATCGCGATACCAAGATATGCGGTCCAATAAGAAAAGGTTGAACTTCAGCTAAACCTCAGAAAGAAGAAACTGGTTGTATGCGGCGTAACGCAGTTTGAGTGCTAGTACAGACTAGAAGACGCAGTTATACTGTAGCAAACATAAGTTCTTACTTTACTATTTAGATAGATAACAGCTAACGTGTTCCACCATCGCGTGGGTCAGAAAAGCTTAGCACTACCAACTCATGTTACGTGTCTTCAATTTCACTACCAAACAAGGAGCCTACATATGTTGTGCTTACATCAGATTCACAAGATACCTCTGTATCCTTATTGCACGTTTGCGTGTTGTGCCCAGTTGCGCTGCAGTTCCCACAGCGCCGTAGGGCTAGTTAGGCTGTTTCTTGATTACTACTACCACGAGCCTTCTTTGATTGCTAAGGCACTGCTGCAGTCCTATATTCTATAGCACCACCTTGCTAGATCT
This sequence comes from Setomelanomma holmii, assembly GCA_010015745.1. Classification (NCBI taxonomy): domain Eukaryota; kingdom Fungi; phylum Ascomycota; class Dothideomycetes; order Pleosporales; family Phaeosphaeriaceae; genus Setomelanomma; species Setomelanomma holmii. Next base: position 16,462 of record ML978396.1, read on the forward strand.
GCTTCCTTTTGCGCGATTTTCGCTTAGTCATTACTGTTAATTGCTCTTCAAGCTCGTCGTTGCATGCAACAAGCAGAGCGTTTTGGTGCAGCATAAGTTCAGCACCTTTTACAAGCTGAGAGAATCCAGCCTACACAGTGACTAGTGACTGAGTGAAGAACTTGCGTACAAGCTTAGATTGAGATCCAAACTCATGTGTATTGCTTGGTGTCTTTGACTGCCACAGCGTCTCTAGGAGAGGTTCTGGCGGGGTATGCAGCCGTACTTCAAGGCAATCCAACACCACCTGCGCGTTAATAGGGACTAGCCCTGCTACCTTAAAAGCCTTTCGACAGTTCTCTTCTATAAACAAGTGAAAAAACGCGTCTTTAAAGGCTAGAAGAAAGCCTTCCTTGTTAATATAGAAGACGCGTTAGCGTGCTAAGTCTCTAACAGGCTAAGAGTACTTGCGCTTCAATAGCAAAAAGCAGACTACATTAAGCAGCTAGAGGATGTGCAACAAGTGAGGTAGCATGCAGAGGGTGAGGATCTTGTGTTTAAGGCAGTAGTCCTTGAAATCCTAGTTGAGATAGCTCTTACAGCTGTCTAAAATAAGCAGCCCGTATCCCTCTACTTAACGCGCCTATGTATGCACGTTAAAGTGCTTTAACCATTTAAGACTAAGCGCGTTGTTAGTCTAGCTGTTCTTAGAGACTAAGAGCTTCTAATTATGCAGTATATCTGCCTCCTTATAATATGCAGAGATGTGGACACGCCCTTTGTAGATAATTAATAGTGAGGTTGCGTACCTAGCAGCGCAGATGCTCTAGATAACTGTAACCTACTTGCGATTGCCTTCCAGACGCTCATCTTGATTCAGATGACCCAGCGATGTTGAAGGACCCCCGAGTGTATGCTTAGCCGATATGTTCTTCATCAGAGAACTAAAAGCACTTGCTCTAGCCAAAATTCAACACCGTCTTAAGGTGAAATAGCAAAGTGAACTATTTGCTAATTGTGTAAGAGAAGTTTATGCCATCACTTGGCCCTCTAGTTCGATGCGCTTAGCAGTGGCTCAGGTCACTGCAGACTATGGTAAAGGTTGCAAGGAGAGCAAACATTCTATGATCTTCTTTATGAGGGTGGGGATTTTGTGGTGGACTTTTACAAGACACTTCATCTTTTATGGTAGCTTGTAGCTGAACAATAGCCCTCCTATAGTAATCTATTTGCATTCAATACATCGTTCAAAGAAGAGTGAAGATGCTCACATCATGGCAACCGTGATAGCGGGGATTAGATGGCAGCCGCAGGGGTGGGCGCTATTAGCTCCCTAGCCTATAACACAATCCAATTCAACGCGCTGTCTGTAGCAAAAAGTACCAAAACACCTCAATTCGTGAACCACCCAGCTGTCTTGTGCAGTGCCTGCGCCTACATCTTTCTATGACTTTGTGTACACGGAAGCCTACAGCTCGAAGCGATCATGGCTTAGGCGTCAGTTCAACTTCCTTACCTCAAACTACCTAACCTACCACCTGCCCCTCTATCTAGCAAACCTCGGGTTTTGGAGTTAACAGCCGTGTGTTGGAACTACTTATCTCATCACAGAGTAGTTGCGCTTAAGCATTACTTTATTATTAAATACAGACGTACTATTAAAGGGATTAAAGGCTAAGTACTTTTATTTCTTAAGTACTATCTAGAAGCTTACTCTAGCTTTCTAAAACTCTACGTAATGTATTGTAACGTATTCCACCATTGAGCTGGTCACCTCATTGAGCTGGTCAGTTTCTGCCAAGAGCACCTACTCCCCTATCAACACAACATGGTTCAACAACAAAACGCGACTGCAGCTAACAAATAAGGTAAGATTGAACTTGATCTTCTTGCCTACTAGAATAACCAGTTTTTAAGCCTCTGATGCGCTGCTGACGCGTTTAATGTACCACGCTCTACATTAACTAGCTGATACAAGAGAATCAGCTACAGGCCTGCTGCACGCAACGCTCGCTACAAGCTCACTGCAACTGAAGATCAGACAATCGTCTAATATATCCTCAACCTTGATTCGCGAGGATTTGCGCCCTGGCTGTGCGAGGTAGCAGATGTGGCTGATAAACTACTGGGTGTATGCGGTGGCAAGCTAGTAGGCAAGCACTAGGCTGAGCGCTTTGTAATGCGTTTAGATGAGCTCAAGATGGCCTTCATGTTACGAACAAAGAAACGACTGGCAAGGGACACATAGGGCACACGCAATAACGCAAGA
>ML978397.1:0-18462 GCA_010015745.1 Setomelanomma holmii
TAACAATTGCTGTTGCTGTTGCTAGTGCTGCTAATGCTGCTGCTGTTGCTGTAGCAGATCTTACTGCTTCAAGAGCCTGACAGCATAGAAAAGCATCTTGCGCTTGGCCTAGCTCTGCAATTGGCGCACTACTAGGCGCTGGTAGAGGTACCTGCTCTGGCGCATGGATCGCAAGGCCTGCATATGCTGCAAGTAGCTCTCTTCTCTTAGTAACAGGTAGGCGATGCTGTCTTTTGAGATGCTCATCTAGGCTGTAGACAGCGTGCTGATGCTCTAGGCATATCAATACTTTGTACGCCGCAAGGTAGGTAAACATAGCGTGTATATATATATCATCACAAGAAAACAGCAATAGAGTGATAGTTGTAATATTGTAATAGTAGTTATATTGTAGAATATTGTAATGTAAGAGTGTTGTTGGAAGTTTACTATAGAATAATAATAAATAGGGGTACTATCCCTTACTGCGTAGCGAGAACCACACCGTAGCGAGAAAATCGATAGGTACTTAGACTTCGCACCCGTAGAATTCCTTCCTACATTAACTTAATTATCCTTTGCTGCTTAGGTTATATACCATAGGTCTTTCTTAACTATCTAACAATTGCTGCCTAGAAAATTACATCCTTGTTGTCGCTATTACAGCTTAAGTTACAATAGCCTTATTTTATAGCCGAGCATAAGATACCTATTACAGCGTTAAAGCTGAGCCTGCACTATCCCTAAAACTTATTGTGTATAGTATCCGACTGCTAGAATCATCAAGATCACACTGATCAGTCATCATCAGCCCTATAGCAGCTGGTAGGAAGATGTTTTATGCAACGTCGCCACGCCGATCGGTACCTTCTACATAAGCGAGGCGACCCTAGTCGAGGTTTTTCGGCTAACGTAATAATTACAGCGTTACGTACGCCACAAGAGCGAGGAGGCAAAGCATGTGGCTCAGAGACTGTGGCTTATACCAGAGACTGTGGCTTAAGGGCTTGCAGCGGCTGTGCATTTCAGGGACTTAGCGTATAGCCTCACCGATACGCTCCTAGTTTACTGTAGATTCGGTTAAGGCGGTTTCCTGCACGTCTACGAGGTGCTAACTACTAACATGTAACCAGATAAAAACAACGAAACAAATAGTGCTTATAGCGAACATAATATTGAGCTCAAAGGCGTTGAGTGCGATGGCGAGGCCAAAGTTCCTGATAGTGCCCGCGCGAGGGCGGGTAACATGCTAGCAGCGAGCACAGCGGCAAGCACCATGACAACAAATACGGCAAAACCATATCAGAACAGACGATACAGTCGCTGGCAAAATCGGGCGCACTACCGAGAGGTTGGTAGCTTTTCTGTCAAGACGTCGCATTGGGAACCTTTTCAATACACGGCTAGAATTCTCGATCTTTCTAGAAGTGACGTTCTTGTCCTTATTTAGTATCAACTACGCTAGATCAAGGGCTTCGTGATAAACCTATTTGTCCCGCTGATAAAGCACTATTAGTAAGTAGATTTTTGCCACTAAGAACAGTAAGTTAGTGTATAAATTAGTGTGCACTATGTAGGAGGTGGGTGGGGAGGAGGTTATGGATATACTAGGTTACAGATCTTAAGATCAATATTTGACCAGAAGAATATCCAAACCCGACAACATCATCACGAATAGCGACTATACCTGTGCGATACTCAGAAGGAATCCAAAGGACCTTTTTCCTATTCCTACAAATCCAATCTTCCTCAACACTTAGCAACATCGGAGAAGTTGATTGACGCCAGAGCATGTTGAGCGGATCCGAATGGCCCTTGAGCGTCTGCAGCGCCTTCCCTGAGCCGGCGTCCCACAGCTTCACCGTCGAGTCAGCGGATCCCGACGCCAGCGTCTTGCCGGCTGGTGAGAAGCCGACAGCGCTGACCCAACCCGAATGGCCCTTGAGCGTCTGCAGCGCCTTCCCTGAGCCGGCGTCCCACAGCTTCACCGTCGAGTCAGCGGATCCCGACGCCAGCGTCTTGCCGTCTGGAGAGAAGGCTACAGCGCTGACCGAACCTGAATGGCCCTTGAGCGTCTGCAGCGCTGGGCTCCAGTTTTCTGCCATTTTCGGGCCAGAAAGAAGCCATTTCAGAACTTCATTTGAGAAGATTTCTCTAATTATACTTGTTTTTGGACTAAATATCAGGCCAGCGTAGTATAACTGAAGCGGCGCCTCCTCAAGCATTGGTCGAAAAGCTAAAGCAAAGCGTGTAGCATCGTGAATCACAGCTTGTAAACTTGGGCGGGTTGCGCTACGAGAAGGTACTGCAGCGCTGCTGGCCCTAAGGTTCAGGCTAGTCAGAAAGGTCTTTTTGATCTTTTCTCGAAGCTTTGATCTTGCTTGACCATCTACTTCTTGCTTGCTCTAGCACGTGTCAGCTCCAGTCATGATTCCTCAAGATGGGGAGCTACTCACGTGAAACATATCATCTAGCATATGAATCATATGAACTGCGTCAGAGCCATGGTTAAGCAATGTAAGCGCCTCAAGCCAATGAAGAAAGTGTCTGTGGAAGAAAATTTCAACTTCAGAGCAGCTGCTTATGTCCACGTCACTTCGTGTACAATGGTACACCCAGAACCGGCATGCGTACTGTACATGCGGCTGAATGTGTATGTCAATTTCGGTCCTCTTCAATTCAGCTACAAGAGCTCCTGGATCTTGGACATTGCAGATATCGAGCCGGAGGTGTTTCGACATCAGCCCAAGACAGTGCTTGTACATTTCGCGATGAACTAGTCGCTTATCGATGTAAAATTGAGGGTTTGAGCACCGCCTAGGATTGACAAGAAAGTCGCGGAATGACGGGTGAAGTAGCCGAATAGCACTCGAATCAGATTCTGGCACATTAAGAACTGAATGCAAACTGGCCAAGGTCCTCCTGATAGTTGCCACATCTTTCCTAAGCAGCCCTGCAAGACTGGCTACAGATAACGGATCTTGCACCGTGACAACGGGTCCAACAACCTGACGAAACTGTTCAAAGAGCATCTGGCTTTCTGCTTTGTTGTATTCTCCCTGAACAGAACTGGCCAGAACAGTAGTGTATATCGCGTCAAGTTTGCGCTCTGGGGGTAGCATACTGTCGCTTCCTTGATGGAGAAGTGAAGATAGTCGTGTCTCTGCAAGCTGACTGTCTTCTTCAATGAAGCGACAGGCTGTCGCGGCCCAGATGAAGAGGCCGCCAGAGCTCTGCACTAGACGCGCAACAGCTCCGTCCTCTGGCCACCCAGCCCCAAGCCTGTAATTTTGTCGGATATGTTCAAGCCTGTGACTCAAGAAAACAGAAATGTCGTGCTCGATGATGGCGGGCTCGATGTTATGAAGCACAAAGTCTTGGTGTTTGTCTCTTCGCACTTGGGTAAATCCGTACTGGATAGGTACCTCAGGCCTGCTCGTCAGAATCACGCGGACCCGGGTATTTTGTAGTGACTGCACTTCAGCTAGACGCTGCAGAATGATCTGAACATCGTTCTGGCTGTCACACTCATCAAGCGCATCAATAACAATAACATAGCTCTGTTGGCAATCCTGGTCCTCAAGAGTTGACAGTGGAACAAGTACAAGCTCCTGCCATTGATCGTCAAGAGACAGGCTTGCAATATTACTGTTTTTTGCTATTGCATCACAGATCTTGCGCTTTAAGCCTGGTATGCTGCTTGCTATTTGGAATGCAATGCTTGTGATGAACATTCCTGCGTGGCTGATGTCTCCGCCCGCCCGCGAGAAGAAGAAGCTTGCAGCAAGCCGACCCTTTGTGTTGTATTGCGCGGCCACTGTTTGCGCTATTGTGGATTTGCCGGTGCCAGCTAGACCGCTTAGCCAGAAGATGCCTGGCGAGTCTTCACCGTCCACCCAGTCGTGTATTTCGAGGAGGAGGTCAACGCGGGTGTCAGGCAGGCAGGTTGGGTCGTGTTGTCGCTGGTACGCGTTGAATGGCGCATGTTTGGCGATCGGCAGAGCGTTGAGCAGCTCGTTCAGGGCTAGACTGCTTATTAATTTGCGTCGCTATAGAAGCCTAAGTGCGATATACTTACAAGAGTTGTTGTTGCTGTGGGCGTAGTTTATGGTTCCGAGGTTGAGGCCAGCAAAGCTCTGGCCGCCGTTGGTTGCGGACGTGCCATGGATGTACAGAGAGCGGGGTAATGTGTCGCCAGCCATCAGAGACAGCACCACGACAACGACAGTGTATTGCAGCGAAAACCTTGTCTTCAGATGCGCTGGTGTTACTACTGTACAGTAAAGGACTCCTGAAAAGCGCATGGCTCCTCGTTAGGTTGACTGAAAAGGCAGCGGCAAGGCGTGCGTGGTCATTGGTCACAACCTCGCAGCTGCGTCTCAGCTGAAGCTGCAGCCTCTCAGCCCTCGGCTGCCTGCCGTTTACTCTAGGCGCAATAACTGGCTGAACTGCAGCCGCCCTATCCCCCTTTCAAAGCACTTTATCGCCGTTGTCACCCACCCTTTGGCAGCTTCTGTCTCATTGCTCTGGCTGAAAATCGCTGTTCTCGTTGCCATGGATCCCCTCAGCATCACTGCCTCCATTGTGGGCATTACCATGGCTGCTCTCCAGAGTACCCAGTTCCTCACCAAAACCATTGACAATATCAGAGGGGCTCCCGCTACCGTCACGAGTATCAGCACCGACCTTCGAGCAGTCCAACCTACTCTGCAAAGCCTTGCTAGAGCATCGCAAGACAGTTCCTCGCCAATTATACTGGGTGAACAGATCAAGCATGCCGTGGAGAACTGCGACATAGCGTGCAGGGCGTTTCAAACGCAAGTAGAGCACTAGACAAAGCATTCTACAGAGGACAAGATGTTCTGGATGGTCAGATGGAAGGTTGGGCTTTTCGGACTAGAGCGAATCAAGACATTCAGAGAACAGCTTGGCGACTGTAAGAGTACTCTTACTGTAGCACTCTCCACAGCGACGACGTACGTGTCTTTGCTCCTAACAACCTATCATGCAACCCTCTAACGCTCAGCAGTCTTACCATGTCCCGTCAAGAGAATGTGATGCAAGAGATGAAGGACATGATGCTCAAATACCACGAGGGCGTTGTCCGGCAGCAGATAACTCAAGCGAATACTGAAACAGCAGAGGTAGAATGTAGCATGCAGCAACTTACGGCGCGCGGTGGCGAGTTGAGCCCAGTATTGCAGGATCAAGAATCAGAACAGACTAGACAGAAGGTCCTCCAGGAACTTGGGCAACAGCAAGTCGCCATCAATATCTTGAAAGAGATTTGTGAGGAAGCACTCTCTCACACAGTCTTCGAGCGCACAGGACAGAAGATTAAGGGTGTTAAAGCAACAAACAACAGTTCAGCTCTTGCTGGATTTATTAACACGTCTGGGGAAGAGTCGAGAATTGACCAGGACATCTTGGACGTCACCGCTGATAACTGGAGTATTGCAGCTGCTGGAGTCATCAAAAATATGGACTTCAAGGACATGCGTGCAGGAGGGCCAGGCTAGAGCAGACATAACGTTGCGCCCAAAGAGCTGTAGGGAGACTATCTTTGAGCTGATAATGCTATTACACAGGATTGATGTTTCATGCTATTTACGCAGTATGATAGTCCAAATGCTGAGATTGAAGTCAGAAGCCGATTTCCTTAGCGACTGTATGCTGGAATTGTAACATAAACTCTCAATCAGAACATCCGCGCCTCTGGAGCTTTCCATGGCTTCGGCACAACCTTAATCCTCTTAACCTGTGGTGCCGTGTGCACGGCATCCTTTGGCTTTAGCGGATGAGCTTTGCCTTCTGCAACCTGCGTTTTACTCCGCACAACATTTGCCTTTAACTTTAAGGGACTAGCTTCTGCGCCCTGTGCCTTACTCTTCTTCACAACCTTAGCTATTGGCTCTGAGGGATCTGCTTCGGCTTCTACGTTCTGTGTCTCACTTCTTCGCGCTACCTTAGCCTTTGGCTCTAGTGCATCTGCCGAAGTACTCGTCCGGGGCCGCCCTCGTTTCTTGCCCGTGATAGCTTCCCGGGCCTCTTTGGCAGCCTTCTTTGCCTCTTTCCCCGCATGCTCTACTCGCTTATTCTTAAGGTCCTCCTATTTCATCACCCTTGCCTTCCCTAGTATTGTTGACTTTGTTGCTCAGCGAGTTTTGCTTTCGTCGTTTATTTTTGTCAGGAATCTATTCTGATCGCGGAGGAGGGCATTTTTTGCAAGAAATGTCTGAGCGGCATGGGAGACTTTCTGTTGGAGCCTGTCTCTGCGAAGGCTGCTTGCTTCATCATTAGGTTTGTTAGGTACGTGCTCGAGCATGGCAAGCAGCCTCGCCAAATCCTCTCCTGATTTTGGTGTAACAGGCGTTGGCAATGCTTCATATTGAGACTGTACCGACGTATCATTGTTTATTGGAATAGTCAGCTCAACGGGAGGAGGTGGTGGTTTCGGTATATTAGTGAGCACTCTGTTAGGGTTAAATAGAAATAAACCGCTTCCTCTCCACCCTGCGAGGATGTTCCTCTTAGAAAGTGCCTTTTCCCTTGCAGGACTATAAAGATAAGTGAAATGTTGCTTGCTGATAGCATTGACTCCCCCTCGCTCTATGCGCTCAACTTGTTCGCGATAGGCCGCCTTTAGCGGTCCAAATGCTGCGACATCACAAGGCTGGAGCGCGTGAGAGGTGTGAGAGGGCAGGCGGCAGAGGATGACGTTATTCTCAAAGCAGAACTCTAAGACTTCAAGAGTCTCATGCGTGCCAAAGCCATCCCATATTAGTATTCGCGATTTCCCACAAGCCTGTTCTTTTGTTTGGGGGTCAAAGACAAGCTTCAGCCACTGTAAGCTGATATAGGAGTCAGAAAATCCTGTTTCAGAGAATGCATAGACCCAGCCAGGAGTAGGGAAGGTGGTCCAGTTGGCTCAATGGGTTGAAGCGGGCCAGACTATCATGGGATTGAGACACCTACCGTCGGCGGATATACATTCAATGGCAGTTACCGTGGTGCGCTTGACGCGCGCGCCTCTACAGCTACTTTGCATATCATCCTTACTAACAAGGACTTTGACAGAGTTCAGCATGCTTAGCATAACACCAGTCTCATCCATGTTGTAGACATTCTCTAGCAGGACGTCTTCTAGCTCCTTCTCGATCACTTCAAACCAGTGTGAGACCTTGCCATAGATATTGAATCGGTTCCAGTCCTGCGCCCTCTTCTTTCTCGCTACGATCTCTGGGCGGCGTCTTTTGAGTGCCTTAGCCCAGTTCACGCCTGGAGGCTTCTGTGGTCTATCCGCTCGGGCCCGATGGCGAGTAGCACTAAAAGCTATTGCCGCTACATATTTTATTTGTATAGGTTGTCCTAGAGAAGTCATATGTAATAGGAACTCGATGACAGCGTTCTCTTCGCATGGGGTGAGGTACTGCTGGCTTTGCGCTTTGGCTTCTCTCGAGCGTCGTCCGCGTGCACGATGATGGAGGGTAGATAAAGGGACGTTGCCGTGTGCTGCTAGGGCTGAGTACGTGTTGGGTATGCCATCGGGAACGCCTTCCGCCAGTACTTGACTGGCTCTGTCCATGTTAGACTTGTGGTGAGGGAGTGAGGCAGCGAAAGCTGCTAGGCGCCAAAAACAGTCACTAGACACAGTGGCTATTTTAAACTGGACAAACCAGGCAAACCAGACAAACCAGACAAACCAGACAAACACATTTCGACGCTGAGCCACAGATGACTTAACAGCGCTAAAGATCGATACAGATAGTAGATTACACTAATACAGATTGAGCAGCATCAAGAGCACGGACTGCGGGAACGCCCCTTATCTCCGCTCGGCGAAACTCTCGGATTCCTCAGCCTCAGGCCCACAGATTTTGAAATTCAAATGGTTAATGAGTTCCTAGAAGCGCTCGAGTATTTGAGTTCCGAAATCTGAGCACGTGTTAACAGTCGTCTTCTTACAGGGGAGAAACGTCAAATGCAGATCCTGACGACATAACGATCCTATCAACAGCAACAGCAACACCGCAGTAATTTTCTTGTTACATGCCAGTAATAGATATAGAAATAGCTAAACTAAGTAAAAAGACTTAAGATAATTCCACAGTCTTATGTAGAAAGACCTAAAGACATCAAATTGTTAGATTCTTCTCGTTACAGGGTGGTTCTCGCTACGCAGTGAGAGATAGTATAGCCTCTGCAGCATGTGAGTACGTATACAGTATAGCCTCTGCAGTAAGCACGCATAGGCCTCTTCGGGCAAAGAAAAATGGCCTTCGGGCCTAAACAATAGCTGAGGGGGCATTACTGCAGGTGTTCGTTGTGCACAACCCCTGTTAGTTAGCAAGCCACGAAATTGCGATCAGCGTGGGAAAGGGCCCTTGGGGCCATCCCCTCGGGGATTCATAAGGCATGGATGTGGGAGCACAAGGCAGGTATGAATGAGGCAGAAGGTTGTTGTATTGAGAGAGCTACTGTGAGCGATTATATACACAACCAGATGAGTAAGCAGGTGACTAACAGAGTCACGTGAGATGCAGTTCACAGTGTACTGTGTGAACTGAGGTGCCAGGCTGACATCTTCTCTTCCTTTATTTCTCTTCTCTTATTTCTCTTCTTTTATTTCTCTTCTTTTATTTCTCTTCTTTTATTTCTCTTCTTTTATTTCTCTTCTTTTATTTCTCTTCTTTTATTTCTCTTCTTTTATTTCTCTTCTCTCTATTTTTATTCTTTTATTCTTACTTTCTAAAATCTTTCTCTTTACTCTTTTCTTTTTTCTTTACTCTCTTTTTAATTCACTATTACTTTATATTTTCTTTACTTCTTCTCTCTTTCTCTTTCTATATCTTATACTTTTCTTCTTTTCTTTTTTTATATATTCTTCTATATTTCTACTTTTCTACTATCTACTATCTACTCTTTACTATCTGCTATCTACTAACTCTACTACTATCTTCTATCTTCTACTATTCTACTACTTTCTACTTTTCTACTACCTTATACTTTGCTACTATCTTCTTCTATCTACTATCTACTATCTACTGTTAACTATCTACTATACGCTACCGCTATATCTCTTTTTCTAATCTTACGGGGCCTGCTGCTATTCTCTTTTAAACTCTCTTACTTTTAATCTTATTCTTTATATTCTTGTAACACCTTACGGCTTCGGACGAGTTCTGTTCTTTTCTCTTATAACTTTTAACTCTTTACTCTTACACTGCCGCTATACCTCTTTTTTTAACCTTACGGAGTCTACTACTATTCTATTTTTACTCTCTTCTTATATTAATCTACGTCCGCTGCACTTACGTGCGGGCTTAACGCTATCTTACTATTTAATTTACGTCTGCCTAACTTACCTGCGGACTGAATCTTATCTAACTCTCTAACTCTAACTCTCTGCTTCTCTGCAAACTCTAACCCTCTACTTCTCTGCAAACCCTAACCCTCTACTTCTCTGCAAACCCTAACCCTCTGCTTCTCTACAAACCCTAACCCTCTGCTTCTCTGCAAACCCTAACCCTCTGCTTCTCTGCAAACTCTAACTCTCTGCTTCTCTGCAAACCCTAACCCTCTGCTTCTATAAACTCTATACTGTTCTCTTGCCTACGGGGCACTTTACTATGCTGCGTCTACTTTCTTATATTCATAACTACTTATTCATCGCTATCTGCATACATATTTTAACTCTCAATTCTCTCTCTATATATCTATCTTCTATTCCTATTGCTCTACTCGCTAATCAACCGCGTAACCCAACAAAACTCCCCTACTAAATAATTGCTTTCAACCGTCTCGAATACTTGCTTCTTCCCTAAAAACCTAACTAACGTCTGCTCTGCTTCTGAACTGCCAACGCCAAACGCCTCTAACCGCGCTGTCCATCTCTGTGTTACCTCTGCGCTTCCTAATGCTATGCCCCACAATCCGCCTATCAACACCCCTCAGTACTGACAATCTCCGTCTTTTGCTCTCTGATACCGCCTATAACTATTCCTCTCCCATCGATTACATATCTCCTGCGGCACTCTACACTAAAAACACCCTGAATAACTCTCAAACGTAATCTGCTCCTCTACTGTCCTGATCGCTTCTCGTGCACTACGACTCTCCTGTCGCCAACACTGTCGTATATCATGCCTGCTCTGCCCCTCGCCTGCTGCTTCGCATATCCCGCATCGATTCGCCCACCATGCTAACTGCCTCCGCAACCACTCTACGTCGGCAAACTCCTGTTGGCGCTGCTGTATAAATGTCTGCCGCGGGCTCTGGCGCTCTTGCTCCTGCTGCTGGAACACTCGCTGTGTCTGCGCGTCTTCTGTCTCTCTCACGCCCATCTCTTCGCTGTCGCTATTGACCTCACTCCTATCCTCTTCTGTCTCTTCGTCTGCTTCTTCCACCTCCTCTGCACCCCTGCAAACATCACACTTCTCCTCCCTGTCTTCGCACCCCTCTCGGCCCTCTCGCCTGTCTAAATACTCGTCCAACACCCGCCTCCGGCACCGTGCTGCCGTCCCATCCCCCTCTGCATACAACTGAACCAACCGCTGCTCTGCTTCGCTCTGCTTGTCTTCGGATGCCCGTTGACTCCCTTCCTGCCTAATAATGATCGCCTCACTCTGCAATCCATCCCGCCCTGCCCTGCCGCTTTCCTGCGCGTAATATAATATCGTCCACGGCCAATCCATGTGGATGATGCACCAGATGTCGGGTATATCCACCCCCATGCCCAATGCACTGGTGGCTACAATCACCCGCTGTTTGCCAGCCATAAAATCGGCCAACATGCTTGCTTTGCCTACTGCGTCGTGATAATACGCGTTGCATCCCAACTGCTCTGCCAACTTCTTATGTAACTGCGTGAGCAGTGTCGGTCGGAGGCTGTGATCAACGATTGTATTGCTATCTGTTGTCGTGTTGTGATTGTGATGTTCCAGGAGCTCTCGGCTCAGAGGTAAGTGCACTTGCCCATAGGGCAGTGCCTACTACAATAGGATAACATGTGACTTCAGCCACGTGGTTACATCTTAACCTTAGCCACCGAATTGCCGTATACCACCACCTTGCCGCTTCGATACTGCCTCAACTTCCGCCGCACAACCTTGAATACAACTGCCTCTGCCTCCTCTTTCTTTAACGCCTTGGCTGTCTTGATGACCTGATATGCCACGTTCGTCCGTGTCGTCTTTGCCCAGAACATCTTGACCTGCTCTCGGTCGAAATGCATCCGTCCAAACAACTCGTCCTCCTCGCTCGGCGGCAACGTTGCTGTTAACATGACCATCTGCGTCTTGGCGGCGACTAATGTAAGCAGTTGGGAGTAGGAGATATAGTGGATGTAAGGGTGTATTGTGTGGTGTAGTTGTTGTGTTAAGTGTTGTGGACTGAGATGTCCGTAGCCTAAGCTTATATACATGAAGTGGTGGGCTGATTGGCTGGTGGATGATCCACGTGACCATGCAAGGTGCCCTGGGCTTACAACTAATCTGCCTAACTGCTGCATCTGCTTGCGGAACGTGTACCGCCGGTTCAACACAATGTGACACTCGTCGACCACAATCCGGTCCAACTGCTGCGTCGCCCGCAATTGGTTCAAAAACGTCGCAAACTCCTCTCCCACCGCGGACTCAGGCGTCACCAACACCACCGCTGCTGCGTCGGGCGGGCGGCGTCCCTCCCACGCTGCACACGATATCCCTAATGACTTGCACCGCCGCATCATGTCTCCCCGCAACGCGATTAACGGGATGACGACTACGGTGGTTCCGCCCTGCTCTGCCCACGCTGGCAACATGAACAACAAACTCTTTCCCCCGCCGGTCGGCATCACGGCGATGATGGGGCTTTCGCCTGCTACAATCGCTGCCATGGCCTCCTGCTGCACGCCGCGGAACTCGGCCGTCTTGCTCATCATCCGCTTCAACTGTGCTGTTGTGTCCATCTTCCGCAACTGCCCCTATCGATCGATCCTCGCCTCGTCTGCCTCGCTCTCAAACGGTGCTCTCTTCCGCTTCCTGCTTGTTGTTTCCTCCTCTTTGCCATCGCAAAACCCTAAAAATCGATGCCAATCTGTGCTCAACGCCCGGAATTGCTGCCTCCTGTCTGCTACGGCTCCCGCTTGCTCCATGATTCCCCTCGCGTATATCATCCTGGCGATGTGTGCTGTGTGCCCTGCCTGCTCGTCTGCAATCGACGCGCCCAAATTCTCCTCGTCCCACGCCTCATTCTCGTCTCCCTCGTTGGTCTTGAATGCTGCGGATCCGTGTAAAAACCGTCGGCTGATGCCAATGGCAATCTCACGGTACGCTGCAATCGTCAACTCCTGTCCTATCCTAATCCGGCTCTCGCGCTTCAACACCTCTCGCAACCTCTCCGTCGTCCACTTGCGTCCGCTGGGGTCGGCTGGCCACATGTGTGACGACACTGCCTCCTTCTCCCACACCAACGCCTCCAACCGCTGCTGGAACGGCAACACCAACCACAAATACCACACCACCAACTCGCCCACCTTACGTGGCAAATACTGGTGGATGATCTTGACGTCGCCGCTGACGTTGTATCCTTTGTAGTAACGCGTCACAAACACCACTATGCCGTCCTCAATGAATATATTGCGATGCCCCCCCTTGATCGTGTTGCTGTGCCGGACGCTCAATATCTCAGGCCCTCTTGCTGGCTGCCCCCCGGCGATATGCATCAACACGGCCAACTTCTCGCGGAACTCGACTACGCGTCCTATGTACCGCTCGACGGCCTCTCAATCTACCCCTGAACGGCTTCCTGGCTTCATGAATCTGTCCTGGATGCGGGCGTCCCTCCCCACTCGCTCAAACAACCACCTCTCCCTGTCTGCGGGCATGCGGGTTCGATGGTCCTTCAAAAAATTCCACCCAGGCCGCTCGTCGGTCAGGTTGTCTCGCATGCTCTCCCACGGCACGCTGGGGACGGGCTCCGCGACCTGGTCGCCAAACAACAACTCCTCCATCATCAACCGCCGGCTCTCGGTCGCCAACCCGTGCACCATGCTGCGGAACTGCGCCATGTTGAACTGCAGTCCCTTGTACAACAACTCGTCGCCGCCTGTCCACTCTACATGGCCGCGGGACGTGGTGTTGTAATGGATCTTCAACCCGTACGTCCGCAAATCCAACATCCACTGCATCGGGCCGTGGCTGCCTCGCACCATGAACTTGTCCATCATCTCCTGCACGAACTGCAAACACCCCTTGGGGCGGCGTTGGGGCCGCTGGCTGCTGTCGCTCTCGTACGCGCTGTCGTCGTCGAACGTGTCATCCAACGGCTCAGACAACTCCAACGCCTGCTGCATGACCATGAATCGGGCCACCTTGATCACAGCGGACAATATGGGCGGATACTGGTCGGGGCCCTTCCACCCGTCCTCTTTCACGCCCAACACGGCCAATGCACACACCAACAGGTTGTCGTACTCCTTGCGGGTGATGGACTGGTTCAACAATGCAATGCAAAACGTTAAACATGCTTTCTGGATCCTGGATAACTTTGGCGTAACGGGCTTGGGCTGGGGTTGGTCTGTCTGCTCCTGCTCCTCCTCTCCTGCCTCTATCTCCTCGTCCATCACCTCCATCTCGTCTATCTCTTCTATTCCTTCCTCTTCCTCTGCTTCCTCTGCCTCCTCTTCTCCCTCCACACTCCGCTTGGCCTGCTCAACCAACGCCTCCTACGCTTCTCGCTGCCGCCGTGTGAACCAGTACTGGGGGCTTTTCCACGTGTGTTCCCTCTGCGTGCGTGCAAAAAACATCAACTTCTGCTGCCACAGCCGCATGTGCTTGATGATGGCGTCTTTGTCCATGTACGGCTGCAACAGCTGGAACCGCGTCTGATGCTTCTCTGTTCGAATCGCCTCCAACCGCACAAACACGCCGATCCGGTCGACAACGGACGCCTGGCTGAACCGTACCAACCCATCCATGGCCGCCCAAATCGCTGCTTCTACCGGCTCTGCCTCCTTGTCCTTCCGCGGGTCAGGGTCGCTGACAGGCTCCTCAACGCACGCCAACAAATCGGGCCTCTCTATGCCCACCAAATAAGGCAACCACTGCGTCCGCTCCAGCCACGGGTTCACCTCGTCCCTCTCGCCGTCCTGGATGGTGTTTTGCGCCCGTTTCTCCACGTTCTCCCACGCCTTGGCCATCTGCTCGCCCACCCGCGCCCATGCGGCCTCGCTGTCGACGGGCTCCGGACCGCCTATGGGGCCTTGGGTTGGGGCATGCACCTGAAAATACTGCGAACCATGGCGGCTGCCAAACAATCGCTGGCAATACACACGCGTGTATCCTTGCTCCATCTGCGCTTGCAACCTCTTCTCCTCAACCCGGCTTGGTCGACCGCGCTTCTTTCCCGCTGACCATCCTTGGTGGACCTTATGCCAATGTTTCTTCATGCATTTGATGCTCCGTAATACCTGCTGACACTGGCTTAGGTTCAACTGGCATAACAAACCGTCCGCGTATATGGGCAACTGGGGATAGGGCGCTACAATCTCGCTTGGCGCTGTAAACTCACTAGGGTACTGCATGACGCCTAGCCAACTGCGCACCTCTAATCCTATCTCACTGGCATCTTTACGTCTGATATTGTGCTGCTCCTGCAAATGGCCCTCGATCTGATCTGGCCATACTGCGTACTGGCACTCCTTGCATACGGCCACCTGGTACTCTGCCAAATGATGGAAATACTGACTCGCCATACTAGCTATGGCTATCTTAACACGCTGGATCTGCACCCTCTGCTCTTGAAGTCTTTAAAACCTGCTGTATGTGCATCTCCTTCTCTATCTAAATTATGGTGGCTGGCTGCATTCCGCTCGGCGCTTACTTCGGTCGCACACGTCTAACCTTAGTTGTCTCCGCCGATCCCCTCATCAACATAACCCTAACCTGCAACGCCTGCTCTGCCTACGCTCTGCCATGCAAGTTGGGTTACTGCAAATTCGGTTGGGGGTGCAGCTTAATGGCGCGAAAAACATATCCAAATTTGGAGCTAATCTACCAACAGAATCTAAATCCACCCTACCCCCAAAGTAATAATCCACTCTACCCCAAAATCTCAGATGTGCACGCCATACGCGTAGTCTTCAGCACTAACAAAGTATTCCACCCTTATAACGGTGGATTTAGCGCCCTGGGATAGGACCAGGCTGACGACAATCTCATCCACCAGTATCAATCTCTGGTGCCCAAACTCCTATACCCAACCTCTATCATCCGACCTGACCTCGCCTGGCATGTGAACCACATGGCTCGTTTTGCTACTAATCCTACTGAAGAGCAACTCTCACTCTTGAAGCGCATGCTCCGGTACTACAAAGGCACCGCGACGCTCGGCATCATGTACCAAGCAGAAGGCACAAATATGGCAGACACCTCAGGCACGCTAGGCCTGACTGGCTACAGCGACTCTGCCTTTGGCGACAATGCTGAACGCAAGTCATCCGCGGGCTATGTCTTCAAGATGGCAGGTGGCGTGATCTCCTTCAAGTCCTACCGCCAATGCCTTGTTACCCTCTCCTCTACCGAAGCTGAGTATATTGCCCTCACCTATGCCACCAAAGAAGCTACCTGGCTCTGTCGTCTCCTCCGACAGGTTGGCTACCAGGGCTACGATCTCAAGCCTCTTCAACTCTACACTGACAATGAGCCAGCGCTCAATATGGTCCGCAAGGACGGCCACCATGAGCGTACAAAGCATATCGACAACTACTACAAGTATACTAAACAGGAGTACCAGAACGGCAACGTCAACCTCGAGCATATCCCTGGCCTCAACATGCCAGCCGACGGCCTCACCAAGCCCCTCGACAAGTTAGACCACGCCAAATTTCTCACGCTTATCAATATGGTTACTGTGCCTCGTATCTAGCACTTCCCTTTGCTCCCTCCAGCCTTGCAGCTGCTTGGCCAGCTCTCACTAATTCTCCTATACACATCGTTCACTCAGACGGCATTCCACCTCGTTCAGGGGGGTGTGTCAGCCACGGTGATATACCGTGGCCCTCTGGTGTTCTGTCCTAGGTTCTCATACCATCTTCTGTCTCACGCTAGCACATTCTGGGCTTAGCGCCTGCTCATGCCTTCGTACATAGCTCGCTCCTTCCATAGAACCAATACAACACGATTCACACATGTTCCATTCCTGGTCCCATTGACACTCTGCTCTCTCTGCTCTCTCTGCTCTCTGTAAGCCCAGGGCACCTTGCATGGTCACGTGGATCATCCACCAGCCAATCAGCCCACCACTTCATGTATATAAGCTTAGGCTACGGACATCTCAGTCCACAACACTTAACATACAATACACCCATCTTCCACTTCGTCGCCTGCTCTCAACTGCTTACAGCCAACTCTGCCTATAGCAAATATTCGCCCATCCATCTATCTTCCCAGTGGCAACAAGAGAACCTAGCCTATAGTGCCAGAATTTGTGCCCATTGCCATCTTTTCCGCAACAAGTTTCCGCTGCACCTTCCTGTCGCTGTCTTGGGTATCGCATCTACAATCCAAATTTGCCTTTATTAGCACGCCTCCTGCGAAGCTACAGTATTTGACAGATCTGTCAACAATCAAGTCGCTAACAAGTACTTGACTTGTTTGACTTGATTTGATTTAATTCCTCTAAATCAAGTTGTCTTATAGTAATTTGGGTGCCAAATCAAGCTCTAAAGGAAAGCTTGGTTGATAGAGTTGATAGGCTTGGTATATATAGGCTTATAGAGCGCGGCGAGCTATGCCTGGTAGCCTTTATCGTGAGGCTATTAAGTTTGCTGTAGAAGCGATCTCACGATAGATTTTTGGTGTTGAGTTTTTAGCTTAACTTAGTAAGCAGGCATACACCTCCTCAACTCTATATTCTCTACCTACTATCCTAGCTTTTTCAGCGATATTGAGCCTATACAGATGAGGTTTCTAGTGTTGCAACTACTTATCTCTATACGGTACCAGCCGCAATATACCACAACTTACTGTGAAACTCACGTGCAGCAATGCTGCTGCTGCCCCAAATAAGCGCCAGAAGCCTTCTCAGCCTATCGTCAGCAATAGCCAGTCATCGCAACGACCGTCGCCTCGCAAAGCCCTGATAGACGCTTCTCAGACTACCAATTTTGAGTCGCAATTGCGCGAGTCGCAGTGTTACGAACATTGGAAATGACTGGTAAGGGATGCACGGGATGGTGCACAGACCACTCTTCCCCCACCAAGGGTCACGTGACAACATCCCGCCAAGCACCACCATCCCGCCAAGTCTGGGATGGTCACCCTCCCAAGGATGGCCCCCTCAGTATATAGATAGGACCGATGGCATTACTAGACCATTGTGTTCAACTTCATAGAGTACCTTACCAGTACCCTTTGTACCAATCTACACCTTGGTTACCCTGCACTCGACTACAGTCTCCATCTGTCTACCTCAGTGCACCTCTCGTACTTAGACTCTGACTACTACTCAGTATCTGTACTTGAACCCTCGTCCAACAATCCCTTCCACTCACTCCCCAAGAACCAACCGTAGAGCCTTTGGCACACGAGATTCATCTCCAACCAAGGGCCTTCACACGCAGCCTGAAGACAGCGGCAAGAAGATAGCAGAAGTTGTATACGAAACGCTGCAGCAATTTGGCATCCACCCGCTCAACGTCGGCTACTTTATACTTGACAACGCCAGCAACCAGACTTTCCAACAATCCAGCCAATCCAGCCAGCGCCTTCGGCTTAGCTTGAACTTGATTGCTAGCAGCGTCGGCTGGCTTGTTAGGCTGTTTTGGGCGGCTTGGCTTGAAGCTGGCTTGTTGAGCTTGAAGACTTGATAGTATGTTATTCTTGGTGTTGCAGATTTTTGTCTGAATTCTTGTCCTGGGTGGCCCATGAGCTAATACTAGACAAGATATCCATGTCAGCGTCTGTTAACACTGGTGGTTTCCCAAGGTTATTGCTGTCGCCTAGGCCTGCTCTTATCCACCTTCTCACGCACTGTATAGCTGCCAAAAGTTCTGGTGAGATAGTGCGACGGCAAGGCTCTAAGAGGT
Source organism: Setomelanomma holmii (assembly GCA_010015745.1). Lineage (NCBI taxonomy): Eukaryota > Fungi > Ascomycota > Dothideomycetes > Pleosporales > Phaeosphaeriaceae > Setomelanomma > Setomelanomma holmii. Next base: position 18,047 of record ML978397.1, read on the forward strand.
CGCCCAGCTCACTGAACATGCGCTTACACTCGCAACTTGAGGCTGGAATAGAGAGTACGTCAAGCGCAAGCTGGCTGAGGCTGGGGTAGCGATCGCGCAATGATACCCAGTACTTTATAGGGCTGTTTGCGTGATCTGAACCCTTCTCTGCGCGTGGCTTGCTGCGTTTCCACCTGTCGAACTCGTCCTCCTCTGTGCTACTGTTGGCGGCAGCGTCTGGGTTGATGAGGCTGTCGATTGCGTCGTCCATATCGTTAGAGATCACTCTTGGGCGGTGCCTTACAGCGCTTGGTAAGCCTCTGTATTGCGCCCACAAAGCGCGAAATTTGCAATTATTTGCTACAAGCCATTCAGGCCTATCTGCCCAAGCTACGTCACAGTAGGTTTTGTAGTACGGATGGAGTATTGTAGCAGCG
>ML978398.1:0-18461 GCA_010015745.1 Setomelanomma holmii
CACTGGGCCAACGACTTCGTCAAACGTCGCCCTGAGCTCAGAGTCAGTTTTAATCGCAGGTACGATTACAAGAGAGCTCTCTGCGAAGATCCTGAGGCTGTACGAGGCTGGTTCCGCCTTGTACAGAATACAAAGGCCAAGTACGGCATCCTTGATGAAGACTCGTACAACTTTAACGAGTCTGGCTTCATGATGGGCATGATAACGGTCGAAGCCGTAGTCACAGGCTCTGAGCGTCGAAAACGGCCGAAGACGGTACAGCAGGGTAATCGAGAGTGGATTACTGTCATCTAAGGCATCAATGCGACTGGGTGGGCAATCCCACCCTTCGTCATCTTCCAGGGCAAGAACCACCTCTCCGCCTGGTACGAGGAGGAGAGCCTGCCCCCAGACTGGGCTATTGCCGTCTCTGAGAACGGCTGGACAACAAATGCGCTCGGTCTTGAGTGGTTGAAGCACTTTGACGCTCATACGAAAAAACGTACTGTAGGCACAGTACGTTTACTCTTTATCGACGGCCACGAGAGCCACGACTCGCTCGACTTTCAGCAATACTGCAAGGACAACAACATCGTTACTCTCTGCATGCCTCCTCACTCATCACACCTCCTGCAGCGTCTTGAGGTGGGTTGTTTCTCGCCTTTGAAGAGGGCGTATGGGCGCCAAGCTGAGAACTTAATGCGCAATAGGATCAACCACATTACTAAACTTGAGTTCTTGCCCTGCTTTATTACTGCTTTCAAGGAGGCTATTACTGAAAGCAATATCCAGGGAAGCTTTCAAGGCGCTGGCTTGGTCCCACTTAACCCAGAGGCGGTGATATCGAAGATGGACGTCCGCCTTCGTACACCTACTCCACCTGCTTTGACGTTGCTGCCTGGGTGTCCAAAACACCAAGTAATTCCCTGGAATTTGGGTCGCAATCGACGCTAATTCGAGAGAGGATTTAAAGGCATGTAGATAGCTCGCCTTCCTCTATGGTTAACGCAGTTGAAAAGCTCGCCAAAGGCGCTGAGATGATGGCGCATTCCATGGTGTTGATGAGCAACCAAGTCAAGCAGCTTCAAGAGGCTAACAAGGCCGCCTCACGCCGTAAAGCACGCAAGAGAAAGCGTATACAGGCAGAAGGGGTCCTTACAGCTGAAGAGGGCGTGCGCTTAACTACCTTGAAGGAGTTTACAGCGCGTAGTAATGGGAAGAAGGCGAAGAAGAGCGCGCGCGCTGAGGGCAGTGAGCTGACTCAAAGGCGCTGTGGACGCTGCGGCGAGGCCGGGCACAACCTGCGCACATGTAAACAAGAAGTAGAAATAGTCTCTAATTAATGTAGAATACCGTACAGTACTATACAGGACTGTCTTCTACTGTTGTGTTGCGATTTCTACTGTAGGTAACAATAGATTTTGGTGGGGGCTTGGCAGAGTGGCCGACCCGACCGTATGGCCGACTCGACCGTCAAGTACGTTATCTAGCTATCTATTTTTTGCTGGGAGCTTATTCGCTCGCCCGTGTCATAATTGAGATGGTGTTGGGCCTGCTACAGCTTCTAAGGCCTCTCTACTACCCTGAGCTTGCGCAGCAGCACTCTTTTTGAAATTGCCTTAATAGAAGCCTTGAGGCTGCACCTCTTACCTTTTTGGGACGTTTTTTGGGCTTGTTGGAGTCGTTGCTGAGCTCTACGAGCAGCTGTTCGTGAGGCTTGATCAGCAGCCTCATAAGCCTTCTCTGCCTGCCTTGAATCCTAGCCTTAGCCCTAACCTTGCGCCTTACTTCGATAGCATGAGTTTTAGTTTGCTTCTGCTTCTCTCGATCGCGAGCTATCTCAGCCTTTTGAAGTTGTTGTTGCTGCTGCTTAAGCTCCTGCTGCTGCTGACGATCACGTGCTTCCTTCACCCTCCTAGGAGACCAGAATACAGCTCCACCATGATACTGATCAGGCTGCTCAAAAGGCAGGGCCTTGCCTGGTTACCTGCGCAGTCCCTCGTTTGTAAGCGCTTGCCGGAGGCCTCGAGCCTCGTGTTCGAGGAGGCTTTTCTGGACTGAGATTCGGTAGATTGTTTGATTGAGCTTTGCGATCTTCCTCTGGTCTCTATCAGCCACCGCTCGATCGATGAGCTGCCTGATCTTCCTCCAATCAGAGACGCTTAAAGCTGAGGAGTCGCTATCGCTTGAGTTGAGTGAGGAGGATAAATCATAAGAAGGATATTGTTCTGATCGCAGTACTCGATAGAATCCATGGCCATCGAGGATAAGTAATCGATAGCTCAATCGAGCCTTAGCCGTGGTAGAGCGATCAAACACCTGCTTGAGCCAGGCTAGGCCTATATCGTTGTTTCTCCATCCTGAAGGTGATGAGGCAAAGCGAGCTCGGTGGTCGTTAGGATCAAATTTTAAGTCAGCTATCCTGTATAGACCCTGAGGCTGATTGATAGATGAGAGCTGGCTCAAGGTAAGATCCATCAGCACATATGCAGGCCAGCAGCGTTATCCACTCTCGTTTACCATCCTGGATGTGAGCCTTAATTTTCCCCTCCTCTTACAGTCTCCTGCTGAATACCTGCTTTGAGCGACTAAGGACTCCTAGCATGAAGCCATTCTCATCCATATTATATGTATGGCGAGGCTCGATGTTGTATTGGCTGAGCTTACTGCGCAGAAGCTCAAAGTGGAGGATATACTTTGACTGAGAGCCAGCCTGGTTGCGTGATCTATCGATTCCAGTTGCCCAGTGTGAGATGAGATGGACGTCGTAGCGCTGGATATATCGATCAACCCAGCCTTTTCCAAGCTCTCTATTCGCAGTATCTGAGGCAAAGCGTCGTGTCATAGCTCGGGTAGCTGGTAAGCCTCGCTCGTTAAGCTGTTCGATATATCGCAGAAGCTCCTGCTCTTGGTGTGGGTGGAGCGCTTGTTGGTTTTGAGCCTTAGTATTGCGTGAGGCTGAAACGCGTTGGTGTCTCCGCGTGAGCGTAGATCGTACAGCATCATGATCTTGAGCAATTTGCGTCTAATTTTATTTTCTCCAGGTTCTAGCGATTCTATGGCTGCAAGCGCAGCCTCAATCGGCTTCATATTGGGTGAATTATACGGTGTTGAAGTTGGGGTAGCATTTTGATGAGGCGCGCGTTATGTCGGTCTGCGCATTACCGGTATTATGGTTCTCGAAATACCAGTTACCACCTGGATCAGGGTAGGATCGGCTCGGTTTTGATGCACTACCACCGTATAAGCTCCAAATCTCGTGCAAATCTCCAGAATGCAAGGCCTTAGTACGATTAATTAATCGCCTTAGAAATCTATAGGTATTGACTCTTGCTTAGCGTGCAGAGGGGTGTGAAGGTTCACAGATTTGATGAGGGCGCTAAATCTTGAGGCCTTGGCTAAGCTTGGCGTGTATACGCAGGCAGTATAGGACGTACTCCTGCGCTGGATCGACCTATGCCAGATCCATGTGGTAACTGGTATTTCGAAAAACACCCATACCGTGGGCGATCGCGTAACGAGCCAAGTGGGGTGACGAGCCACCCAACACCATATGCCCACCCACAAAGATGGAGCTTTACAGTCACCCACAATAGATATTATCACGAGATTTTGTGGTGGAGTAGTAGAGTGATTCTTGCGATCAATTTGCGCTAGAATACTTAGTAGGAAGCTTGACCTCGCGCCCGCTGGTGGTGGTTTTTGTTGGGAGTGGTGGTGCACGCTCACCACCACTTCCACCACCTTTAGTAGGCTGCACAACCCGCGCACGCTTGTGCACACGCGCAGACTTTTGTGAGGCTGCTCTCCTGTCTCTTTGGGACAGTTGTAGAGATTTGTGGGTGGCTGCAGCCTCTCTTTCTTGTTGTTTCTTGCGCTTTGCTTCAGCCATCTCCGCAGCTTTCCTTTCCTTCTCCCTCTCTCTTTCTACCTTAGCTGCTTCCCGCGCCACACGCTTTTCTTCTGCTTCTTTTTGCTTGAGCAAGGCAGCTTGAGCTCTAAGGTCCTTCATCTCAGCTTTTTTGAGGTTCCTCTCTCGCTCCTCTCGTTTTCTTACTCTCTCGCAAAAGTTAGCCTCTCTGACCTTGCTGGGAGACCAGAGAACAGCACCACCATGATACTCCTCGCGCTGCTGAAGATCAAGAGTCCTGCCATTCTTTTTTTGCTTCTTTTTGACCCCAAGAGACTGCCTTAAGCCCTTGTTCTCATAGTGTAAGAGGTCGTTTTCCACCTTAAGATGGTGGAGTGAGAGGGTTATTCTTTTTGCAGTTTTCTCATCCCCATCTTTGACTGCTTGCTCTACAACCAATCTCATCTTTTTCCAGTCGCTCTCAGCAAGTACGAGAGAGCTTCTAGGTTGTTCTTCCTCCTCTGGTGTCTTTGGGCGGAATCTTTTGAGGATGACGTCCCTCTCCATTGGCCACACCCCAGTGGCCTCAAAGGACTTTAGAATAAGCTTCTCTTGGAAGGAGGAAGTCCACGCAGTCCAGAACAAAGGGAAGAAGTCACATTTTTTAATAGAGAGAAGTCCTTGGCTGATGTGAAGGTGGGTAACTAGCTCCTTAGTATATGAGCTGGAGATTGGCTTAAACATCACCATATCGAGTGGCTGAAGGCTGTGGGTTGAATGAGGAGAAAAGATAGCAAGGAGGATCTTGTTCTGGTCGCAATAGTTGATGAAATCCATAGTCACATGACTCCCATGGCCATCCACAATAAGGAGCCGCCACTTTGAGCGTGCTTTCTTCTTCGTACAGCGGTTAAAAACCTGCTCAAGCCAGGCCAATCCTATGTCGTTATTCGTCGATCCAGAGGGTGATGAAGTGACAAAGATGTCGTGCTTTCTAAACTTAGTATCCTCCACCCAGGTTGATCGTATATTGCCTCTTTCGGCCTGAAAGATGAGGCCTGGCGGAAGAGGCTCTCCATCCGCGCAGATACCCGCCAAGAGAGTCACCCACTCACGAGAGCCATCTTGGAGAGATTCCCTAATCTCTTTGGTCTCCTACATCCTCTTAGAGAAGACTCTCTTCATCCTTGTTGTGACCCCAATCATGAAGCCCTTCTCATCCATATTATACGTGTGACGTGGCTCAATATTGTACTCAACCATCTTCTGATGAAGGAGATCGAAGTACATGTTGTAGTCATCCTCAGAGTCAGCGTGGTGGCGTACAGCGTCCATCCCCGACGTCCACCGTGTGATGAGACAGTCCTTGTTTCTCTTCAAAAATCGACCCACCCAGCACTCTCCTTCAGGCTCTCCAGCGATCTCAGCAGCAAATCTGCGTATCATTTCACGCGTAGGAGGAAGCGCTCTCTTTGTTAGCCCTTCAATGTATTCCACAAGCTCTGCCTCTTGCTCTGGGTTGAGTTTCTGTTGGTTAGTGTTCTTAACTGCCATTGGAGCCTGAATGCCCTGGCATCTTCGCGCCAGCGTAGTTCGGTTTACATTAAACTTATCAGCACATTAGCGGTACGATAAATGTTCTCCTGGTTCTTGCGATTTCATTGCTGCAACCGCTTTCTCCATAGCTGCTATAGTTGTGGAAAACCGCGTGTTGAAGTTAGTGTTGATTTCGTGTTATGATGTTCCGTGGCTCGTCACCCCACTTGGCTCGTTACGCGATCGCCCACGGTACCGGTACTGTACGCCGGTGTTTTCCGAAATACCAACTGCCACCTCAAATCGGCTAGCTTGCTGCTCAAGAACATCAGCTCCCATAGTAATTTGTTAGTAAATCAATGCAACCACGCTTTCTTGCCGCCACTACGTATTTGAGGCTGTACTATCTGCTGCAATCGCCTATACTGACTTGTATTTTGGTGTCGCAGTTTCCTCCACGTTCATACTCGCTGCGATGCCTGGGACCGGCCATCGCTTACAGCCTGCTGTACTGCAAGCTATCCTTGATAGAATCGCTACAGGCGACTGCGACCGAGCTGTCTATAGATCTACTGGAGTCAGCCGGACGACGATAGCAAAGCTGAGGTTGAGCTTGAAGTACTGAGGCGTACTGTCTTCAAAGCGCGCTAGTTGCCTCTCTGTTAGCGCAATCTAACAGCAATAAGGATAGTTCTCGCAATAGGTATCTGTACAGCGCTATCTATCCTAGATAGCAATAGCATGCCTGCTACCTGCTTGTTCAGCTGCTATTACACTAGCAAGTCTATCCTCTTGAATCACTGTTGCGGTGCGCCGGCAAGGACTGTCGACAACTGTTAGCGCTGGTAGCTGCTCCGCCAAAACTTCAGCCAAGATGAGCTCGAAATCGACGTTTACTGGATTGTTGGCATGGTTATCAACCTCTACAACAAGGCGCCGAAAGCTATCCTACGTCGCATGAACACTTCGCCGCAATCGCTTCATCGCGCGCTCGCGTTTGGCCTGCTTAGCTAGGTAAACAACAGCGCAAATAGATAAGATCTTCGCTCTCTTCGGCCGTAGTTCTGCAACGATGTTATCTACCTATTGCTATAAGTTGTCAAACTGCAGCGAGTACAGCCTTACGCTGTGCTCGCTATCGGCAGCTTCAGGTAGAAAGTGCTTCTCATATCACCACTAAGGCAAGCCCTCCATCTAACGCGCAGTATAGGCTTAACCTCATCCGCTAGGGCTTGCGACGAGCGAGGCAGCCATAGAGTGCCTTTTTGACATCGGTACGCTGGCTCAACCTCATCCTCAACACCACCACCAGCGCCCTCGGCAGCAACCTCAAATTCATCCTTAGGTAGCGGATCGCTATCTCCATCCTCAAAAGTATTCTTATCCTCGCCAACAATATCATTAGCTTGCGCGGAGGCAGCTGTTTGGGTAGCCTGCAGCTCAGGCTCGAACAACGGGCTTTGACGACGCGCTAGGCCAGTCGCTGGAGGCGACGGCAGCACCTCGCGACGGACACGCTTAGGCGTCAGATGGGTGGGATCTTGTCTGGTTGCCAGCGCTCTACGCTTCTATGAGGACAGATTGACGCCTTGATCAAATGGCAGCTTCGGCTTACGCTGGCGCTTGGGCGCCATCCCGACAATCGCTGGATTGGGCCTACAACAAGCTCAACACCAAGAAAACGCGATATACGAGCAATTTGGCGCACGGGAACAGCTTCGAGGGCTTTAAGAGGTGGGAAATGGCCTCTTCATTGATTTACTAACGTATTACTATGGGAGGTGATGTTCTTAGGCACGACGCTAACTAGATCTGGGTGGCAGCTGGTATTTCGAAAAGGACAATAACTTAACGTACCTCGCGAGCGAGCTGATCACTCTGCCAAGCCTCCACCAAAATCTACTCTTGCTCACAGTTAAATCGCAATGCACCAACCACCCAACAAGCTACCAGCTTCAAAGTAGGTCCGTATATAGCTTGCGCTTCAGGCTATCTAAGAAGATGTGAATCTCTCTCAACGATGTGCTGCAGCCATTTATAGGGTCCCTCAAAGTACACTCAGTATCGCGACACGCTGGAACTCCCTTCCGACGCGGTTGCGCACCCAACTTAGCTAGTCTAACTACGACCGAAGAGGAGGTGATTGTCCAACATATACTTGACCTTGACAAGCGAGGACATCCACCGCGACTTGCTGCTGTGGAGGATATGGCCAATCTACTACGCAAGGAGTGTGGCCGACCTGAGCTTAAAGTCAAATTCCGTCGCAAGTACGACTACAAGCGAGCTTTTTACGATTGCGAAGTTATACAGGGCTGGCTTAAGCTTGTGGAGAACATAAAGGCCAAGTACGGTATCCTTAACGAAGACACTGTTGAGGTCTGCTGGGGTGCGTTTTGAGAGTAGATTTTGGTGGCTTGGTAGAGTGATTAGCTCGCTCATGAGGTACGTTACTCTAAATTAAGAATGACGCTGCAACACTACGTACAGTAGCTACTTTCACGAGATTTCGTGGTGTCCTAGTGATTAGAGCATCGAAATCAATCTGTACTATCTAAATTTGCGCGGGAGGTTGATGTTGCGGCCACGTGATGTGACTTTAGGTAGTGTAGGAGATGGCTCATCTGGGACTACAACACTAGCTCTATCACCCCCTAAGCATTTTTGACGTTTATTACTTGAGAAAGCTACTCGTAAGGTCTTGCGCTCACCCTTTTGGTCTTGCGGTAGAGCTTTCTTTATGTTTTCAGCTGCGATTTTAGCTGCGCGTTTAGCAGCTTTCTCGGCCCTCTCCTTCTCTCTCACTACCTTAGCTTCCTCCCGGACCGCACGCCTCTCCTCAAACTCAACTTGACGTCGGAGTTAGGAGTTTCTTGCAATCTTCCTTTGCGCATGCCTTTTGGAGTTTCTGCTCCATCTCATTTGATCCACTTTGAGATAATATGGATCTCGTGTTTCTTGATAAAACGAATAACCCAACTCTCGCCAACCTCTCATTAGGCAACTGATGATGCAAAATTCTGTACCAGCTGCCTCCTAGGCGGTAGCCCTCTTTTTGATTGCCCTTCAATCTGTCGTACGAGCTCTAAGTCCTGTTGTGGATTGAGAGCTTGTTGTTTGGAGTACCTGTCTTCCATAGACGCTGTCACGCGTCTCCATCGCTGCTCCAGCGTTGAAGGGTCAACACCGTGTTCTCTGCAATTTGCTTCAACGTGAGTCGTTCTCCTGAATCACGCAGGTTTAAATCTCTAATCGCCTCATCAATTGGTGCCATGGTCGTAGAGTAATCGCGCGTTGAAATTGAGGTGTTGAGACTCGCCCTGGTGTTCGGCGGGGCATGAGCCGAACACGCACGCCACAAGCGTTATGACCGCTGTCGCACAAGGTATTACACAATCTAAGAATGCGATCCAAACCGAACTGCTGCTATTATCGGCAACGCACAATAAAGTCAAAGGCTTATTACAGTATCAAATAACCTAGTGTTATTGAATGACACCATCTGCGGTTGTGGCTGCGCATGGCACCGATGTTGGCGGGGGCTCAAGACTTGGCCACTAGCGCCGCATCATCCTGCAGGCAAGAGCGTTACAGGGCTGGATCACCTGCCTGCGACAGTGGGCTTGACCAGAGTGCGCAACAAGCAAGCGATAGGCAGATTGATTGCCAGATTAGGACTATCACGCACCAGACAGTGGTCTTTGGAGGCCTAATGCGGTAATCAATCTGCCTATCGCTTGCTTGTTGCGCAATCTAGGCTTGACGTTGCGGGCACCATGGAGATAGAAGTGAGTATCGAAAATTAGCCTGTCAGCAAAAATCGCTCAGCAAGGGTCTAACGACGTTAGGGCTGCTGGCCAAGGCGTCCAGGGTATGCGGGAGGCCGGGTAAAAGGCACGAACAGAAGGAGTCCGGAGTATGCGGGAGGCCGGGTACAGGCACAAACCGAAGGCTTGCGGCGATGTACGCTTAGTAACAGAACACCGAAGGTCAGCTGCGTTCTGTCCTTAGATTTGCATTTGACGCATTTCTTGGCAGAGCACAAAACATCGAGGACAAAAGATCGATCCGACTGACAGCTATGTGATGAGTCTCTGTATTCCGTAGTGTTGCCACTGATCGCTCGGCGGATGCCTAATGAGAGCATACACGCAGGCACCGAGTAAGCAAGCAACAACCAGCCCGTGAGGACAACGAATGGAGCACCGACGCCTGATTATGATGACACTGCAGATCGGTGAGCATTATACAGAAGAAGGCAAGTCATCCAGACATCAAGTCCGTATGACGTCAAGACTCCATGGCAATTTTGCATTGCATCTCCCTGCGACGTATCATAACACTGCTCTTTGATACTAATTTGTCTCAGGCATCCATTCATCTATATCCTTACTAGCTCCGCATGGCCGCCACCATGAAATTGAGTGGCCTGGTTGTAGCTTGTTCCGAGCGTATTCAAATGTGTAAGTGCGTGAGCAGCTTGAGTTGGAGGTGTCATCAACGATTGTATTGGATTGTCTGTCTGTTGTCTATGTTTATGCGTATTGGAGCTCTCAGCTCTCGGATCTCTGCGGAAGAAGCCCACAGGGTTATGCCTGCTACAATAGGATATCATGTGACTTCACTTACGTAATTACAGGATGGACCAAGGATTTGAGACCAGCTTTAGCACTAGCTTACTCGATTTTATTCTGAGGTCAAACAGTGAGCGTGATTGGTGACGTCGAAGACACTCGAACACTACAAGAAGCAACAGTCCGCGAGAAAAACATACCCCTGACTGAGAGGATACCAGCCCAGAAACTAAAGCTGTGTTGTGATGCCGAGGGGGTTCCTGCAAAGTACAACCGTTCTGTAAGACTGAACGAATTGAACATCGCTGCTCTCGACGTTAACATAAGCATGGACTTCTCTGGCTGATACTTCTCTGGCTGATACTTCTCTGGCTGACACTTCTCTGGCTGATACTTGAATGACAGAATGCGTATGCATTGCATCGAGCGGTGGAACGGAGAATCGCTGAGTCTGAAGTGAAGTTTTTAATGTACAAGGGAAAGCACTTCAACTGGGTGTCCGAAGAGGCTACAAACTTTGTCAGCGCCTTTCGAGAAATGCTTCTAATTATCAAGCAAGAGCAGCTCAAACTTTGCGAAATCGAACAATCTGAAATTGATGTGGAAAGCCTGTCTGTGACTTGGTGGCTGCAACAGTTGCAGCTATAGGACTCGCTATATGTGAACCCATAATATGAATGAAGTCTTTTTAGTGATTGACTGCTTGGAAGCAGTACAATCAGATTAGTACATACAACAATCCCAATTGCAACTTTACGATCCAGAGGGCAAGCATGGTTATTCGTAAGAATCAGACTACCAATCTATAACATAATATCCAGACATGCGCTTTTAGTACAAGCTCTAAATATACTGTGACATCAAGGCTAGTCTAGACGAAAAACAAGATTCTATCGCTTCAAGTCAAGACCTGTGTTGATTTTATCAGGTTTTATGTCGCGAAACGTAGTTTGTGCTTGTGAACAGTTGCCTTTGCGAACAGACCAATGAACGCATTCGATTATGTCATGACAATTGAAAGCCTTATGATTCTATGGCTTGTACAGTGGACATAGTAATAAGGTTGGAAGTCAATGTAGGATATTTTTTTTCAGCGCGAGGATGTTGTTAGTACTGCAAGAATAGACTTGACATGACCAAGGTACCTTTTGAGTGAAGGCAGTGTGTATGCTCTATCTGAAGCAGTGGGCTTTCATATAAAACGACGCTAAAGCCACAGAAACCGATCACTCGCGTCGTCTATCGGTTTGCCGACGCGTGATAGAGAGACTCTGGCTTTCCGTTGAGAAACTATGCAGTTTGGAGATTCAGCTCCTTGAACATCATGGTTTAGCAAAGATGCCCTCCCTCTCCTAGTTAACATACTTTCTTAACAGTATTCTCCAAGTATTATCTCGACTATATAATCCGAGTCTCGTGTTTCTGGAGCCATGATCAAGTCTTGCTCTTTCGCGCTCAATGGGAAATCTCTAAAGTTTGCACGTACGCCTGATACGTAGCCCATCTCATCCCCATCGTAGCTGTTTGGGATCATAGAAAGCAGGGCTCATTTATATCTTAGAAGGCCCCAAATCGCTCTGAAAAAGCCTCATCACAGCCAGAGAAGCTATCTCAGCGCGTACAGCCTGAATCTTTTGCTAAAGAGAGCGATAATTTGGATATGCTAAGGCAGAGATCCATCGCTTGTAAGTGGTCCGTAGTCGCCATCTAGACTTGAATTTCCGTATGCCTGTACTTCACATATACATATGACCAGGAAGGCTCGTGACAATGTCTTCTGCAAAAATCCAACCTGCTCAGTCTCCTCATGTGTAAAAGATAATCACTTCAGAATATGATGGCTTTATCAAGTAGGTTAAGACTCATTTAAAGGGTAATTAAGGTTCAATTGTCGGATATTGAATGCACCTAGATTGTGTTATGTGTGAAGGTCTTATCAGCCTGTTGTAACGTACCTCATGGGCGAGCTGATCACTCTGTCAATCCCCCACCAAAATCTTCTCTCAAAACGCACCCCAGCAGACCTCAACAGTGTCTTCGTTAAGGATACCGTACTTGGCCTTTATGTTCTCCACAAGCTTAAGCCAGCCCTGTATAACTTCGCAATCGTAAAAAGCTCGCTTGTAGTCGTACTTGCGACGGAATTTGACTTTAAGCTCAGGTCGGCCACACTCCTTGCGTAGTAGATTGGCCATATCCTCCACAGCAGCAAGTCGCGGTGGATGTCCTCGCTTGTCAAGGTCAAGTATATGTTGGACAATCACCTCCTCTTCGGTCGTAGTTAGACTAGCTAAGTTGGGTGCGCAACCGCGTCGGAAGGGAGTTCCAGCGTGTCGCGATACTGAGTGTACTTTGAGGGACCCTATAAATGGCTGCAGCACATCGTTGAGAGAGATTCACATCTTCTTAGATAGCCTGAAGCGCAAGCTATATACGGACCTACTTTGAAGCTGGTAGCTTGTTGGGTGGTTGGTGCATTGCGATTTAACTGTGAGCAAGAGTAGATTTTGGTGGGGGCTTGGCAGAGTGATCAGCTCGCCCGTGAAGTACATTATCGCTTCTCGTGGTCCGTTTACATAAGGTTTGGCTATTCTATCAAGCTTCAACCTGGCGGCCGAAAATTTTGGCCTAATTTTAGGACTTGTTAGAAACCTCGTCGTCTCCCTTATCCACTACCGCAGGCGAAGTGGCAGTGATGAAGCGTTGTAAACTTCCTTTACAGGACGAGGGTGAGCAGTTAGTCGCCCTTTTACTCAGGGAAAAAATCAGTTTCGTTGACAAAGAGTCGAGACCGAGCGAGCTTATTGGAGTATGTCTTATTGCTTGGCGAGCGTGTATCGTCTCTGGGGCACAGAGAGTGGTCGTTCCATTAAAGGAACACGTGTATCGCGGCCAAGACGCAGTATTACACACCCTAGTCAGTTATGTCACGTGTGACATCAGCAATGTCGGCCCGCCCGGCAAATCTCAAATCACCGGCACAGTCCAGCTCTCAACCATCCACTCTCGAGTTGAGTTTCCATTGCACTAGCGCATATCTACCCATTGTAATTGACACGATATCCATTTACCACCTCGCTTTGGTCATCATAAGGAGAAGTTGTATCGTCACGAAAGTGCGATGCCCCGACCAACAGACACGTACACACACAGTCAGGTATTATTCGCAAGCTCGTTGTATCTTGATGTACAATCGTTAAGTAATCCTGCAGTTTGAGAAAATCGATAGCGTCAATTTGGGAGGGACCGTCCAGTGTATTCATTGCAAGCGTTGGCAAGCAAGCGCCAGAGTCCTGAATCGGAAGAAGGTCAGACCCCTCGACGCTCTAGTTCGATTTTAGATCGATCGAGCTCAACACAATTCCAGGCGCATCTACAAATCTGTTCCGAATACGCAGCATGGAGGGCGGCAGGGAATGGTCAAGAATTGGCTCCGCCAAACCGGTACAACGCTACTGGTAGGAGAGCTTTAGGCAATGCTTGCGAGCCTGACCATTCGTCTCCTCCTTCAAGACCAAGTTCCATTCCAGCAAAGCAGCGACCACGATCGACGGTGAATATGAACAAATACTTTGACGAGTTCTTCGATGATAGTCTTGGTCACAAGGTAGGCTATTTCAAGAGCGTGGACGTCTGAAATATTCTTTAGTGACGCCAGCAGTGCGTACGAGTCCGATGTCAAAGCTGTGGCTTCGTCCGAGCGAAGAACGCAACTCGACAGGGAGAGCATCTGACCCGATGCAAGGAGTTCCTCTCAACCACGGAAGGAGCAGAGCTGTTGACAAGTGGAAGCCTAGCTCCTAATCAACAGCAAGATCAAGACCCAGCCATCTCAAATGGTGCGACATCAAATCCAGAGTTTCCTTGCAATCGCCGCAGTCCGAAGCGTTCCCGTAATGGAATGACCCCAAATGGTCCTGGTCTAAGACCTTTCCTGCCTCAAACACCAAAGCTTGTACAAGCGCCTGCGTTAGCTCAACATCTACTAGGTCAAGCCGAGGATTTAATGATAAGCGCTACACACCATAGCTTCTTGTCGCATGCGGGTTGTGGATCGCTTACGGAGAATGCTCTCAATCAATGGCTGGCGCAGATTGGGTACATCTCACGATCACTTGTCTCGTTTACCGGAGCACTTATTGGTAAAATCCGCATACCGGAAACCGCCAACCTAGAATGCGACTCAACTTTCCGATGCTTGGACTTGCTATGCTCTGCCGTAAATAACACGAAAAGGGAGCTGGAATTTCTGGAAGCTACCAAGCGCATCTATGGACTGAACGTGAACTTCGACGAACCAAACCCACCCACCAAAGGCTTCATCGACCTATTCCACAGCGCATCTTGCCCGTCTGCAACATTGCTTGAGGGCATGGTGGTGCTGTGGGCGATCGAGGTTGTAAGTTCCGTACTTTTGCTATCAAAGGCTACATGTTGACCAGCTTGCAGCTCTTCTACAATTCCTTTTCCTACGCGGGGACATTCGCTACCCAAACAACACCAACACTACAGCAAGATTCCTACTTCCTTCCTTCTTATTCCCTACCATCAGGAACACCCAGGATCAATTATGGCGGCCAAGCAAAACCAAGGAATACCCACATTACCGCCCTCCACGAAGCATTTATCGAAAACTGGAAATCGGAAAAATTTCGCCGCTTTGTAGACGCATGCAGGTCAATGGTCGACGAGCTCGATATGGCCCAAACAACCGGCAATGGTCGAGCGGAAATGTTAGCCTGCGAACGTGTCTTCGAACAATCCATTTGGCTGTGGGGTCAGATGTTTCCTGATGTCATAGGCATGGGTGAGCTGGATGGATTGGACGACAGGCAGAACAACCGGAATAATGGAGCCAACAATGCCGCAGATGGAGATAGCTCAGCTGATCAAGCTGTTGAGGGTGACAATGAAGATGTTGCGCATGCTTCCGTCGATTCACCGTAAGTTTTGCCGATGATGTTGTTAAATTTGCGGCTACCTTGACGCTGACTCTATTTGTGGATTTAGTGGGACTGAACTTGGGTCTGTTGTTGCAGCGAATTGAGCAAGCTGCCAAGCTGATGTGTAGGAGCGCACTTGCCCGATTCAATGACCATTGGCTTCGTCTGAATCTCTCTCCTTTCCGGCCCTTCTCATCATAATGATTACGTTTACATACATAGCCTTATATTCTGTATTTTGTGTTGCCCAGTAATGTTCCAGATTGAAATGCCACGTGGCTGTGCTCGACGCTAAGTAATACAGAAAAGCCAGTCTGGTCATTGTTCAGCCCCAAGGGCACATTGGTGTTCAGGGCACGTTCGAAAGAACCATTTGACAGTCAGACACGGTCAATTTACGATGCATCCACAGACCCATCGACCTTGTCTATATTCGGCAATCTTCCGCAGACGCGAGATCAGAGTCTGTAAGAGCGTGAGCAGCTTCAGTTGGAGGGCGTGATCAACGATTGTTTTCCATTGTCCGTCTGTGCTCTCTTGTCTATGTTATGTGTTGAAGCTCTCCGCTCTCGGATCACTGCGGAAGAAGCTTACAGGGAAATGCCTGCTACAACATGATATCATGTGACTTCACCCTGTGGTTACGGAGTTGCAATTAGTCAGTCCAGTCAGCCCGGAGCTCTCTGGACTGACTGAACAGACGTCTCAAGGTCACTGAGCTTGACTGGACTGACTGTCAAAGTCTTTTCAATTGCAACAAAACTGACTGACTGAACTGACCTCGTTGCCGCCTGCGGACTGACTGGACTGGCTGAACTGAGTTACCTGACGTCGAGCTGCTTTAACTGATCCTATATCTTTGAGATTTCTTCCTCCAATAGTGTACGCGCTAGCACAGAAGCTGATGTAATTTTTGGCCGTATACCAAGCCTCTTCCAGCTCTTCAAACACTGTAGAGCTGAAACAAGCTCTGGCTTCGTATAGAGTCTCCGCGTGCCCAACATTTCCGCTCACAGTCTGTCGCTGCCACTGGTATTGTAAGGACATCAATAGCAAACCTTGAGAGTATAGAGAATTGTCTAGCAACTGACTCTAAGTATAGAAGCAGATTAAAGGGCAGCCAGTCCTCCTAAGCTAATGCTAGTCGCCGCTTCCAAATCTCATGCTCATCCTCCGCAAGGCTCGCCTCTACCTGCTGTGTGCTTTGCTCAACCGACGACTGTAGAAAAGTTGATCGCGACGTTGACAACCCCAGCCGGGGCTTCTTACACTGCGGTGTCACCGCGTGAGCTGGAATAGCTGCGGCGTCCTTTCGCCCCTGCCACATGCACAGGAATGCCCGGTGGTTATGTAAGCCAGCCGTCGCGATAATGCACACCGTCACGGGCAGTGATATGGGTGTCAGGCACCATCCAGAGCGATGCGAGGTGGTGCTTGAAGTGTGAATGTAGCATTGTAGCAGTGAAGTAAATAGGTGCGTTGTGAAACTTTGCTTACTAACGTTACTCAGCAAGCTTATAGTGCGGAAGGTTGATATTCGTAATAAGATGATCATGAGGAGCGTCTAGATCTTTGTAATTCTGATTCTTAAGACGGTCTTTGAGGGCCTCAAGCTGGTCAAGAAGCCACTCAAATGTTAATAAAGCTTCCCATGTAGCGCCGTGGCGGCTGTGTCAGACGACTCAAGATTGATTCATAAGATTCGATATGAAGCTCAATCTAATGGCCGCAGAGATTGCTCATGTTAACTACTGGCTCTGTGGATAGACAGATCCAGATAGCTAGGCTGACTAGCTCTGTCGCTGCGATTGGCCACGTTGGTTTGCTCACAAACTGCTTTATCTGATCATCGCTAGAACGTGTATTGGTAGCGATATGTCCGCAAAGGAAGAAGGACGTACTTTTTGGAGTTATATGAAAGGTAAGCCATGTTCTGTGATAGCTTGAATGCAGTTCTGTTCTATGTAGTGCGTGAATGCTGTACTTGCCCGTTGCACTGTGGGGACGATAGTGTCACAGCTATCCTGCTCGGCTTTGTGTGTATATCAGTCCGCATATTATTGGTGCTTTCCATTCTTGGCTCCTGCTCAATTCCGCGTGCTTCGGTCCTTTGCATTGTTTCCACAAGAGCCACGTTCGGTAATGCAACGTGTGACGAGGTCATAAACTAAACCTCTTTCCATTCTGAATCTGAGCTATATCGGACCGACTCCATATCAGACTCTGAGCTGTATCGGAATAGTATCGGACCGCCTTGTGTCATGGCGCATTTTCCTTCCCCTCTCATGTATATAGAGACTGTTCCTCTGCGATCGTTATTCAGTAGCTTTTCTGTATCTCTTCGTACAAGACCTATAAGTGGCAATAGTATCTCGTGTCTTTTGAGCTCCCACGCACTCCCATATTCCCTGAGTGAGTTCGGACGCTATCCAGATCCTGTTGTCTTACCTGCGTCGTTACACAACGTGCCGTTTGCCGAAGCAATACCAGTATTTTATTGCATTATGGCTTATCAGTATCGTTCAGCGTCGACACCACATATACGCTGATAGTCGTTCAACGCAAGCGGAAGTAAGTTTCTTGACATTCATTGTTGAGTACTTTTGTGGTAGTTGGCTTCAATCATAGTACACTATATGACCTAAACAGTGACAGGACTATGCTAATCTACTCATCGCTTATCATTATGAGCACATTGCCAACAGAATCTCTGGCTTTTGGACTGCCGTGGTTACTGTCAGTAGTGCTTTGCTGTGGCGCTTGTGTATAGTGTCTGGGAGTGCAAGAACCGTCTTCGCACAAACGCGTTGTACTGTGACCAAATCGCATTTATGCTCTTGTGTCTGGAATGGCGAAAATGGATCAGTGCATCGCCGTGGCATCTGTGGGTTTTACTCTTGCCTTCCCGCCGACGAAGTTGCAAAGGGAATGGGCAGTTGCTGCAGGCGCTTGAGCAGCAGAGGCTGTTCTAGACGCATCAGCGTCGACCCAACTGAGTCGAGGTAAGCCATTCAGATCTGTTGTGCTTGCGACGCTCGTGGTCTGAGAGGGAAAGATTATCCTACCGACTTCACGGTGCCCAGATGGGGAAAGTGATTTGAAGCTCTTTCGAAGGTTCACTGTACGTCTACGAGACAGGAAATTGGTGGAATAGGCAAGCAATGGAAACATGTCACGGTTTGAGAGTCTCTCTTGCCTCACGTGCAGTCGCACCTCACCTCTGATGAGACGATGCTGCCTTCTCTACACTAACGCTGTTTACAGCCCCCAACTATACGTACTGTTTGTAGCTTCACACAATCGAACCTCACACACCTCACACCAGCTTTTTCAATTTCATGGTACCCTTCAAAATAGGCCCAAACCCCGTCAAATTGATCACAACACAGCTCCAATCCTACCACCGCCACTTCCCAGCCGCGCAGTGCACTGCAAAGGGAAAGAATGGCAGTTGTAAGGACCCCAGACCGTCCTTTGGCGCCTGGGAATCCGGCTGCAACACGACCGGACGAGCCTGCCTCACCCAACCACCAGAACCTTTTACGCTCCTCCAGATGGTCCCAGATATCTCCTCAGTCT
>ML978399.1:0-18069 GCA_010015745.1 Setomelanomma holmii
GTGATTGAGGCTGTTGTCGTGGAGCCATAGTGGTTGACGCGTAGAGTAACGCGCTGGTTTTGGTGGGGCAGACGGGATGGTGGTGGAACACGTTATAATCGCTCTCTACAGCTCGCTCAATACAACAACCTTCTGCTTCCTTCATGTCTGCTCTGTCCTCTCACATCTGACATCCGGCAACCTCAGCGGGTCTTTCCAACTTGATGGGCGAACTGGACGCTTAGTGTGGAATACTTTGTTTTCAGGACAAATTACGTTGATCTCGAACATTGTGGTGCCGTACGCAGCGGTGGATGAAGAAGGATTTGCCTGAAGTATATGGCTCGATCGATGGTCACGGCGTATGTCGCGTATGGCAACATCTCCATGATTGGTCTCTTTCAGAGATTAGGCAGATCACGGACGGTGAAGACGTGAATATAGCGGTGAGAACAAATGGCGCGAGACTATGACTCGTGAAGAATTTCAGCTCAGATGTGTTGTTGCGCTCTCCGTTCCTCTCTCACTTGATGATCAGACAACCTTCTTCCTCGGAATATTAATTGCGCACTCTCCACGGCCGTCCTTTCGCAGTCATACCTGCGCTCCTCAAGTCCTTCTCTGAACTCCCAGCTCAAGCTCAACTACCACGACACGGCGAATACTCGAATCATGGCAACATCGCTTGACCTGAAGCTGGCGCGCACTGCTGACTATGGGCGCTTTTCGTTCCTCGATCTGCCAGCCGAGATCCGACTGATGGTGTACGCTTACTTCACTCCAGAGCATCACCCTCGACTTTATCGCGGCCTGCTTCTTGCTTGCAAGCGAACGTACGCGGAGAACAAACCCGAGATGCTCAAAGCAGCGAAGGAATACTGTCAGCAATACGAACGCGACTGGATTGCGAACAATAACCACAGCAACATCATAGCTAAACCTTCTCAACTGGGTTGGGCCGTTGTCGTCTTCAATCCGACGTACAGTGACCTGTGCAATATGTGCTCTCCCGCCTTCACTGGCGCTCGCCAACTTCCACTCATCACCTCATCGCTCAACTACCTTGAATACACTGTTGCTCGAATCACCGCCCATGGGCTCTTACATCCTATCGACTATATCTTGTACAGGATGTGCCAGGTGTTGGATCGATCTCATCTTCGTTCCAATGCGCCCCGCATTGTGCATCTCGATACACATCTCGCGCCATCGCTATATACATCTTCAAAGAAGAGTAAGCTCCAACGGTCCAAGACTCGTTACAAAGACGGCAAGTCGAGCTATCTGGCAAAGTTGATCTTCAATGATACGGGAGATTATGTTTTGGGCATCACATAGACGCGGCGCTGGGCACAAGAAGGGAATGAGGAAGCAGAAGTGAATCGAAAGGCACACTGAAAGGATGTGACCCATGATTCTTGAAAGGGAAAGATTTTGATTTGAGTGGAACTTTCTTACTTATGGACGATGTACGCGTGACTTTATTAGCCGCGCGATGAGAGATTACAGGCCAACTCGATTGCAATCAATACAGTCCTAAGAATAACTCGCGGGTAGATTCATGGGACCCATTTCATAAGTCAAATGAGGGAAGTGATCTGGTCTCAGCGTTCGCATTACATGGCGCGATACGGAAGCGAACTAGCTATTCAGTTAGCAAAATCGAGCCTTGACCAGTCTCCTGCTCCCATCGCTTTTGCAATTTGATCTCTTCATCGAAACAAAGAACCGACGCAATCGAAACCTGTAAGTTCTTTAGCTCCAATTCAAGCTTTTGAAAAACCCGTTGATAGTTCTCGGCTGCGTCAGGCTCCTTGACCCGGTATCGAGGAGCGAACAATTCGGCGCGGCAGGCGGGGCAGGTATGGCTCAGGTTTTCAAGACCGTGAATCCATGTGTCAAGACATTTCGGGCAGTACACATGCCCGCACGGCGTGCGCACGCCTGGAGGTGTTAGAGAGTCAGTGCATACGATGCATGTCTGCTCGACAAGCTCTTCTGTAGGGATGACGGTGGTGATTTCGCTCATGGCGATGGGCGTACCGTCCCAAACTACCTTCGCAGCCTCATTGAAGCGCGCCATGCAGTCTGCTTGTTCTTGGCGAAGCTGCTTGCACTTTTCATTGAGATGCGAAATCTCTTTGTAGACGAGCCAACTATCAGGGATCTTGAAAACTTTTCGCAAGTCGTGCAGATTTGCCTCAGTGTCCATAACAGAATGACCGAGTGCACGACCTTTGTAGAAGTTGAGGCGCTGGAGAATCGAGAAACTGTGTACGTTGCGCAGCCGTGCATCGTCGTCCAGAGTTGAATCTGCCTGTGTCAGCCAAAGAGTGTCTTTCTGCTTACAAAGATCTACAAGCAAGGATTTGACTGAGTCAACCCGGCTTTGCATGTGCGGCGTGTACACAGAAGGCGGAAGTGCAACAGCCGCATCCAACCAAGTCAGGAAGTGCACCTTGTACTTGAGAATGTCGTACTGCCTGAGGAAAGCCACGGCTTCATTGTTCCGCGCCAGTCCCTTCGCGATAATTTTGAGATTCCATAGCAGGAAATACATGCTTGCATCCATGTCGTCAGACATCATGCGTAAGAGTGGAATGACTGCTCCCAAATGGTTTGAGACAGGTTGTGAGCGATACGACAAGCGGGACTTCGTTTCCGCATTGAGGTCTTCGACGATGGCTTGGGCCTGCGTGGACCGCACGATGTCAGTACCATCTAGCATGTCGTCCAGACGATGAAGAGCACGGACGATATCATCAGCAGTCCGCGGAGCCGCATGGGATTGATCAGACATGATACCGAAGTTAATAGTACTGGAAGAAGTCGAAGTGGTGTGTTGACTTGATATCGTGGTTGAGGTTGATGTTGTGGCTGATGACCAGTGAAGAGATGATTGGAGACTTTCGGGAAGTTACACGAGTGTATATGAAGACCATGCCATTGTGCACAGATGGTAGAACTTGAGGTACCGGAGTCATTGTCCATGGTCGAAGAGCGAATTGGGAGAAGTATATGCACAATGATCAGGCGATTTTTGTAGTAGAGACTTTCTAAGTTCTACGCATCTGAGCAGGGGATAACACTGTGCTTTGACAATAAACCACAGTCGGTCGACCGATTCATCTTTGCTCAAAAATTGTGCGGAGTGGAGGAGCAGTGCCTATAACCTACCGTGAACCGCCAGTACGTGGCCGTGGTGACAGGCCTTGGAGACCATTTTCTCGTAAGATTTTGCGAGCATGAGATTTTTCCATGGAGGAGAGCTCATATACCATAGTGGGCTGAGATGTGTCGACGTTTGCCGAGTAGCAGCTTGTCGTGTTGTTGGTTGGAAAGACGCGTCGAAGAGGGCGAGATTTGATTAGGTGAGTCGGGTTCACGAACCGGATATAACGCTAGCGCGTTTTCCCCTCTCGCATTCGATCACACTTGCCGTCTCATCACTCGTCCGCCACCGCGGAGAACAGCGATAAGCAGCATGGCAAGCTTCATAACCTCGGGGCGCGCTCTCGCGGCTTCCTTAAGTATACTACACGCTCGACTGGGTCTCACACGGACGCACAGCAACAATGTTTTTTTCACGATTGACCTTCAAGCCCTTGCATCCTACTTTCGGGGCGGAATGCTACGGCGTCGAATTCTCATGTGCCGTAGACGCCAAAACAGTCGAAGAGATCCGCGCCGGTTTGGCAAAGTACGGCGTGCTTGTATTTCGACAGGCACAGCTTGATGATGCGCGTCACGTCGCGTTCGCTGGACAGTTGGGCGAGCTTGACGATTCAACACCATACATCAAGGCCGGCAGGAAGCACCGATTAGCACCGTACACAGAGCTGTTCGATGTCAGTAATCTCGATGATGATGGCAATGTGGTGTCGACCGACAGCTTGCGCTTCCAGCTGGGCTTAGGCAATGGCCTTTTTCATGTTGACTCGGCTTTCAATCCACGGCGTGCCGGCTACTCGCTCCTTCGCGCTCATGAATTGCCCCCAAAGGGTACCGGAGGAGCTACTGCGTTTGCGGACACACGAACAGCGTATGCCGACCTCGACGTAGACACTAAAGAGATGATCAAGGACTACATTGTCAACCATTCTCTGTGGCACAGTCGACGCTTGGCAGCACCCGACTGTAAGTTTTTGAAGGAAATGAATCCCGAAGATCATTTCATGGGCCGTCATTCCCTCGTGCAGCGACACGAACCTAGCGGGCGAACGAATCTGTACATTGCTCACCATGCTCATCACATCGACGGGCTTTCGTTCGAGGAGAGCCAGGAAACTATCCACAAGCTACTTAGCTATGCGACTCAAGAGAAGTACACTTTTGAAGTTGAATGGGAGAACAATGGAGACATCATAATCTGGGTAGGCATAATGCCTCGAAGACGGAGATGCTCGTTACTGACAAGCTTAGGATAATACTTGCGTCATGCATAAAGCTTGCCGTGGGTCTTTTGAAGGGAAATACGTACGCGATATGCGACGAGCTACTGTCCACGATGGATCATCGACAGCCTGGGGATTGAACGAGCAAACTGATTTCCGCGCTGGAATGCCGTAATTCGCTCGCCTCGTTGAGTGTCAACGAGCTTCATATGCACCCGAGCAACACATTTCTGAGAGTCCATCGACAGCCTGGAATGAGCTTCCTCCTCAATCTGCCTGCAAGGCATACTACAAGCTGCATTGGTGTCGTCGATCGCTTCACTACTTCGCTAACTTGATCTTTTCAGTTCCTGTTTGTGCTTGCACTCCATCTTCCCCAACACCTTCTGTACAACATGCCGACACGAGGACCACCAAAACTTGAGATCACCACGTCAAAGCGAAGCATCGCGTGCTAATTTCCCCAAGCTTGTTGTGATCTTGCGCCCGAAGAATTCAACAAGTCGATCTATAACTTACTGACGCATCGTATCTCAAACAATGTCTAGGCCAAGCTTTTCTTCCGTCACTCTTTACGACCCTACGCTCATTCGATTGGTGTTGTCGCATACAGTCTCTCTTTGACTTCCTAGCGGCTGACCATGATGAAGGCCTTTGTAGCAGGAGCTTTGCTGCTGCAAACAATCAACGCTCAAGGCCTCGGCGGTCTGGGAAGTCTGGGTGGCGTTACAGGTGGTCTCACCGGCGCCGCAGGCGGAATCGCGCCTCTCCCTGTCCCGAACCCAAGTGCATCAAGTGAGGCAGGTCTGCTGCCTTCAGATGTGGGTGCAGCAGCAGGCGATTTAGCGATCCCTACGCCACTGGATGCCGTGCCTCTACCGTCAGGCACGGCAGATGACATTCTCGATCCGAGCTCCATCGAAGACACTTTCGGCGCAGGCGCGACTCCGGGAGATGGCGCTTCGTTCGATGGCCAAGACGTTGGGTCTTCCACTCCAGTGCTCAACGGGCTACCTGCGTTGCCTCTCGAGTCTGACGTTACCAGCACCGGCGACGTCGTACCCGATCTTCCGGTGGACCCAAACTCTGGTCTTGGTAATGCTCCCAGTCTCACAGATGGTCTTGTGTTGGGAGCTGTCACCTCCGCTGTTGCCGATGCTCCTTCTATTGTGATTGACCTAGGCAACGCCGTGGCAACGACCGTCGCTGATGTCCCTTCTACTGTCGACGACCTTGGGAATACCGTGGCATCGACCGTCGCTGATGTCCCTTCTCTTGTCGACTACCTTGGGAACACTGTGGAATCGACCATCGCTGATGTCCCCTCTATTTTCGATGACCTAGGCAACACTGTGGACCCGACTGTTCCTGAAACTCCTTCTATCATCGATGACTCTGGATTCGGCACGGTGGCTACCCCGGTCGTGGACAGTGAGCCCGACTGGTCGATCTATGGCACCAGCAGTGCTGATGGTAGTGTACCTACCGAGGATACTACCTTCCCTGACTTCGACGCGACTGGTGGCAGTTTTGATGCTTCTGGAATGGATGGAGCAGCACTCCCCAATGAGACTGGAACTCCCGACCCCTTTGCTGATCTCCCAGACGATGGCGGCGCTCTTGCAGGTGACCAGGGTTTTGATCATGTCTCTTCTAGCGCTATTCTCCCTGAGGTCACGCCCGCAGCGGATGACGGATATCTTGCACCGGAGGTTACGCCAGCAGCGGATGGTGGCTCTCTTTCTGGCGCCACTGGATGGACTGGCGAAGATGCGGGCAACTACGATGGGCAGGATTATGGCCCAGATGATACCAGTGATGACAATGGTCATGACGATGATGAAGAGTGCCCATCATACTGCTTGAAGGGCGCCGATTACGCCACCAGCAACTCCTATCCCACCGACACGAGCTCATACCCCGATGACAGCAGTGATGATTCGGGATACCCCATGATCAAAAGAATCTTCCGGAGACTTACTCGCCGTCAAGGGTCATCAGATGGTGGATTTGCCGCGTTCCAGTGGCCGAGCGCAGGAAAGGGAAAGAAGAACAATGATTCTGAAGATGACTGCAACCCCAACCTTCCTGACTGGGTACACGAGACATCTGGCAAGACGCCTTGCAAGCCCAAGTGCCCTGCTAGCTGCTACTACCAGCCCGCTCCCGTCGGATACCCTGAGACTCCTACCGGCTACCCGACTCCGACTCCTTGGACATACGAGCCTTATGCATCCAATGCATCCACCCCTACGTGGGATGACTCGACTGAGGCAAGCACTTCCACCCAGACCACGTTCATCACCTCCGTTATCACCGGCGAGTCAGAACCATACCCATACACTGATGAGCCGTACCCATACACTTCGGACGAGTCGTACCCAGACTCATCATACCCTTCGGCCATCGCGTACCCTGACTCTGCATACCCTGCGTCTGGGTCTTGCGATACTGGATCTTGCCCAGGCTCTTCTGACGACAAGGACTGGACCGGAGACTCCCTCGCTACCATCTGCCCCAAGCAGTGCAATCCTTTCGACCCAGCTGCGAACAAGTGCGACATCACCTCGAGCTGCACGACCACCGGCAAGGGCAAGTACTGCTGTGCCTGCAGAGCAGGATACAGGGCCAGCGCCTGGAACGAGAAGGACTTCAGCAAGCAGTTCAAGTTTGATGGTCAACCATATGTGTATACCGCCGAGGGTGTGGTTTGCGACAAGGTCTGCAGCGACCAGACTTGCTCCGAGGTGTTGAGCAGGCCCTTGTGCCAGTCGGCGTGTCCCTACGTGGCGAGAGTTGGTGGAGACGATGAAAATGTAGACGAAGATGGACGAGGTTTCTTTGTGTCAGGTTCCGTTTATTCGCGCACATGCATGAAGGAGTTGGGCTTGTATGGAGGATGTAATTTATACTCTGGATGCATGCAGTCTTTCCATAACTCATATTTCACATAAAGTCAATACAAAATATGGATGCAAGCCACTTCGTGTTGCGCAGGTGATGCAGTCCAAAGCAAGCTGGAGATAGTCTCCGCGCCAAGCTTTGCGGACCTCCGATGCCGCCCCAAGCCGCCACATTCTCCAGCAACATGATTTCAAAGCGCTCCACAACATACTGCACCAACGCGATGCGCTTGTCTCGAATATACACTCCGCATACCTTCAGACCGAATACACGTGCACCTGACTGAATCGCCCACAATGCCGCTCGATAATATCCGCAACATCGTCCTCGTCCTCTCTGGCAAAGGCGGGGTTGGCAAATCGAGCATTACTACGCAACTCGCCCTTGCACTATCGCTGCAAGGCCACGCCGTCGGCGTCCTAGACATCGATCTTACCGGACCCAGCATACCGCGCTTCTTCGGCATAGAAGAGCGCAAAGTGCGACAAGCACCCGGTGGCTGGATACCCGTCGACGTGCACGAGAAGCAAACGCTGTCCGCGCATAGGATGCAAAAGAAGGCAGAAGGAGCGACAGGACAAGACATTGGCGCGCTATCATGCATGTCTCTCGGCTTCATACTTGCGAATCGCAGCGACGCTGTCATCTGGCGCGGACCCAAGAAGACAGCCATGGTCCGTCAATTCCTGACCGATGTGCTGTGGCCGAAGCTCGATTACCTGCTCATCGATACACCCCCGGGCACTTCGGACGAACACATCTCGCTGCTCGAAACGCTGCTGAAGAATACTTCGACCACACCGCATGCTTCGTTACCCTACCTCGCTGGTGCGGTTGTTGTTACAACGCCACAAGCGATTAGCATATCAGATGTCAAGAAAGAGCTGAATTTCTGCAAAAAGACGGGGATAAGAGTTCTCGGCGTCGTGGAGAATATGGCTGGCTTTGTCTGCCCGAACTGCTCAGAATGCACGAATGTGTTCAGTAAAGGCGGAGGCGAAATAATGGCGAGGGACTTCGAGGTGCCGTTTTTGGGAAGCGTACCGATCGATCCGGCGTTTGTGCAGTTGATAGAAGAGGGCACAAGGCCGGTGTACCCGAACGGCACGGTCATTGAGGGAAGGGATGTCAGTGGGCAAGAGCAGAACGCTGCTGGAAGAGGCAAGGAGGGATTATTTGTGGATAAATATCGGGATTGCTCGTTGTATCCGCTCTTCGATGGATTTGTGACGAGACTGGTGGAGGATATTGGGAGGGGTGGAGCAGCCTGAAGAAGGACGGCCGATGGACTCGTAGGGATACATCCAGGGACCGCTGTCAGCACAAGAACAATTCTGGCGAACCGAGACGAAAACGCACGGTAGACCAGGGAGACCATCTATCCGAGCAAAATGCCCTCATTTCTAGTCCGTCCAACCCGGTCATCGCAATATCTCATATGGTTCTCTACATCGCTTGTCGCATACCATCTTTCTCCAGCTCCTGGATTCTTGTCTTTCAGCGTATAGCTTGAACTTCTCTCTTGAGCCATCATCGAATGGACCAGTCAGCAATCTTCCTGTCAGCTTCTGCTCCAACCAAGAGTGAGTCCTCCTTGCCTAAACACGATGCACGTCACCGCCGCTGCCCAGCGTTTGCACAAATCCTGGAACCATTCGTATCGTCCCAAGGTTCCACGGAGGTATGGAAAGCCTTTCGCTCCTCACTCCCGTGACTGCTCCGCCACCCGGCTCGCTAAAGACTGAGCTTGACTTCTGGCCGCTTTTCGTGTTCCTGATCAGGAGTCTTCTTTCTGGCCGTTTGTTCGGGAGCCAGGGTAATACTGCTTATCACTGGTCGCTGCCTGCAGTCTTGTACGAATTAGTCAGTACTTTCTCAGTTTCCCTAACAAATTAGGCTTACAGGTAAAAGTGATAGCAGTAGTCGCTAGCTCAGCAGAAAGGGACCACTGTCTATATAAGCTCGTCGTCATCACGTTTTCGGCTGGTTGTCGTTAATCTTTCTTACTCACCACTTTCGACACTGCGCAACTTGGGATAACCTCTCACGACGACGATTACTTAACTTGTCTCCGCCTCTCGACCAGGACCTCAACACGACAAAGTCGCTTCAAAACAGAGCTCGACGGTCCTGGCAATTGACGACAACGGCTTCCACCCCAAAACTGCGCCATGGAATCATCCGGGAAGTCTAGCGAGCTCGACCGGCAGGCGCCTAGTGCGTCGACCTCAAATGTACCAAATCTGCCAAATGCTGATGCCCAGGAAGTGCATGAGAAGGTTGCCTCCACGGACGAACACAACGAGCCGCGCTCTGAGCGACAGGATACTGAGACTCAGCGTTTTCAGATTGCTGGGAAAGACTTCGAGCACAATGCCGCAGACCACGCGGATGACGCTACGGACGACCAGACCGCATGCGAGAATGCTTCACAGGCGTTGACGTCAGCAACCGACGACGGCTCACGTACGATGTTCGAGCAAGCTCGCGAACCTGCCGCGGCTCCTCAGCTACATGAGGATGCGAGGCAGACTGAAGTCACAGTGAATGAGACTCACAAATATCCCGCCGAAATTGTAGCCACCGATCCAGCATCCAATGGTCTCGATCGACAGCAGACGCAGCCACATGCCGGTGACATCTTCTTAGCTGAGCATGCTCCGCTCTTGCCTGAATACACTAAAGTTCAAATTTCGCCACAGACTCCTGAAAAACTCAGGGGTAATCCTTACATGCTCGCGGCGTCTCATGGTGCTTCTAAGGATATGCCTGAGGGAGGGGGTCAGCATGCATTTGGGAACTATCGACAAGCAGAGGATGACAACCAGTCGAAGTTCCTCGCGCCAACTGTGGATGATGAACCACGTGTCGCTCTCGAAGACAGCGGGCATGGTGATGAAGAGGAATGGATATGCGATCAAGGCTCCGAGGGTGATTCCGTCATCTCGGAGAACGAGGACGAGGAAGACGGCGACGAGATGGACGAGGACGGAGAGGACCAAGTCGCACAGCTTGGCGCTACAGTACAGCAGAATGCTGCTCGGGCTCGACCAACATGGTCGCAACGACATAAACTCTCCCAGGACGACTATGACTTCGAAGGCCACACTTCTGATCAGGGTCAAGCTCAGCAAGCTCACTCAGCCCCAGAAGTCAAGGACGAGCCTGGGTTCAACCCGTACATCGATTACAGCCATCCTTCTCATCAGTATGCCCCTACTTATGCCCGTAGCAACCACCCATCGATGTTCGACTCTATCATGTCGAGTGCTATGGATGCTCGGAGACACCATGGTCAGTACATGCATGCTCAACAGAGCCCTACAGGAATGCTTCTCAGTCACAGTCATCCTGCAGCCGGTATGCCTCCTACCCCGTACCTCGGCACTGTTGGTATGGACTACCGGCACATTGCGTATGGAGCACCTGGCATGAACATGCCGTACGGCCAATATCCCCAGAGTGCCTACGGTATGATGCCGCCACATCCCGCAGCCACGCCCCAGCCTCCACATGACTTCAGTATGTATGAGCAGGCCTATATGCCTTCTCATGCACGAAACGGGCCAGGTAACCGTAGAACTGCACCCTCGCAACCGCTGAAGCATCGTCGTGCGCCACCGCAGGTCGTAGACGAGCACGATTGTGGCAACATGCAAGAGTCAGATGATGACGAACCACTGCGCACACGCATACAGCGTCACCCTTCCGCCACGAGTGACTCGGTCATAGGTAGCTCGTCTCCTCCCGTCACGAATAATAAGCGCGGCAGAATTCACGCCCAAGACGAGAACTCTGATATCGAGTTCGTCTCATCTAAGCCGTCGAAGAAGAAGATGGCCAACCCTCCAGGTACTAGAGCAGCTACTCGCACACCACCACAATCCAGCTCGACCGTCAACGCCGACATACGCGACTCCTCATCCTCCGAGAACAAGTCCATCGACTGGAAGCTCCCGACCTTCGACGCCCAATTCGAACCCGGTAAGACCAAAAACGACCCCACCGTCGCCAAAATCTCCATCCCTAACCTCGTCCGCGAAGAACTCCTCCTATCCCCCGACCACTCCGACCAAGAAACCCACCTCCTCTTGAACGTCTTCCTCCCCGCGCAACAAGCGCGACCCTACCCAGACCCCGAACCCGCCGCCGCAGTCCTCAACTTCCACACCATCGCGGTCATGGTCATCGAAGCATCTGTGCAGTTCGAAATCGGGGATGAGTTTGGCATGGGGAGAGGACACTGGCATGATAAACACGATCAGGGTGATGAGGAGTACGAGCGTGTACGGAGTGTGACGGAGGCGGATCCGGATGAGATTTTCTTTGCCGTCGTGGATCGGTGGCGCGCGGGAATCGAGTCGAATAAGCAGCCCTCAAAGCTGATACGCGGCGCACAGGAGTTTTGCGATACGGCGCTGGATATCATTTACTACGTCAAGGAGAATGGCTTGGTGAAAGAGAGACAGAGAGCGGTGAGGAGTGATAAGGGTGTCAAGAGGGGGGCGAAGACGATTGGTGGGGCTGAGGGTGGGGCTGAGCAGAAGGGCAAGGGGAAGGCGAAGACGGCAGCTGAGGGAGAGAAAGAGGGTGGGAAGATCGTGACAGGCAGGGGTGGTGGTGTAAAGCGCGGGACCACGGTGAACACGGTGGAGGCGAGGAAGAAGGCTAAGACCGCGGCACCCAAGGCGAAGGAGAAGCCCAAGAAGAAGAAGAGGTCAGAGCCGGGGCTCACAGTGATCAAGCGCACCTAGTCGAGGAGCCTGAGAAGGGAGGTGTGGACATAGTGGATAAGTGGTGTATCTTGGCAAGGGATGGACAAGTTCAAATGTCTCTTGGTTGTGGAGGTGGCCTTTGGGCCAAACCCGATGGCATTGACTGCGGTCTCGACTAGCTTGTATCGATTCACTTCGTTCCGGGCCTTAGACCATGGCAGCAGTACGACTTTAGATATACTGGCCCAGACCTTGCTTCCCACTTCTGACGCCTCGCCTTACAGACCAAGATCGCTGAACGCATACATCCCCCAATCTTTGATACAAGCCCTCCCCAGCCCTCTGATCTCCTTGTGTTTGCCATCTCTCGCATGACTCCATGCCCACTCCAACATTCCTTTCGGCCACTTGGCACCTGGGTCTAGCCCAGCGTCCTGCATGTCGGTTTCAAGTTGGTGGTATTCTTCAGTATGCATACGTGGGCGGATGAGTTGGGCAAAGAGTTCGTACTCGGAATCGTGGCTGAATTGGGGAGAGGAATGCGGCGTTGACCTTAGGTAAGTTGATGGGGTTGGATGTCATGTTCAACCAAGCATACCTGGGTAAAGTCCGAGCTCTGAATATGAAAGCTGGAGTACCTCGACGAAATGGTTTGTATACAGGTAGCTAAAAGCTAAAAAGACCTAGGGAAGGGGCAGTTCTTGCGCAATATTTATGCCCGCAACAAGTGACGAACTGCGAGAGTCAATTGCATGTGTGAAGATGAGAGTGCGAACTTCCATTGTTGACGGCATTTGAATTATCGTTAATTGTGCCAATCTCATGACTATGCCATGACGTATCGTGAGTCTGGAAAATGAATTGTAAGTTAATAAAAGTTCAGCAGGGTGTCACCGCGACCCTCACCAGCGGCCCTTCCAGTCCGGGTTCAGATATATTCATGGATAAATTCCTTGCATAAACATGTCGCCAAGTCAGAAACGGCGCCGACGTGGCTTCGAATACAGCCCTCTGCAATTCAATACTTTCAGATTGCTCGAGCTCATTTCTGGACAAAGTCTATACGCCGATATTCATTGCAGGCTGCGGGACTATCAATTAGACTCGGCACCGCCATACGAAGCTCTATCATATACGTGGGGCGATGAGGAGAGTGCATGCCGGATATCATTAGATGGTCTACCCTTTCACATCCGACCAAACCTTCTAGACGCGTTGCGGCGCCTGCGACAACCTCGAAGCAAAAGAATCATTTGGATTGATGCGTTATGCATTGACCAAAACAGCGCAGACGAGAAAAGCGTTCAAGTGCGGGGTGTCCTGAATGTCTTCCATATGCTCGAGCTCTTTGACTTGTGGCGCGGAGGTGTTCTTGTCAATGGCGCTGCCCCCACTCATGCTATTGCTCAAGGACGACGATATCTAAGCTCCGGACACGTACTACTTAACGACAAAAGGAGTTTTTGCGCAGATTGAATTGGCCGACAGTCGGGAGCAAAACGAGTGAGGTCCAAGCCGTCAATATCATGTGCGGATGCTAAAGTCGGCCAGAACAACTGTTAGGTCGGCGATGATGACATGAAATGCCCGGAAGTGAAGTGAAGAAGCATATGTTTTTGTAAATCAATCCTAAACATGTAACTGATACAAAGACTCCGCGAGAATGATTTTGCAGTGCAATGGTTGCTTGATCGTCGTCGCAACTACATAGTGTCGGCCATCCATGGGTGCTTCAGGAGTTCAGTCGCCGATTTCCTGTCTTCCGGCCGCCATCTGAGCATCAAGCGTATGAAATCGAGAAACAATTCCTTTTCCTCCCCTTCAAGCACCGAGACTCTTTCCTCAAGTGAGATCTTAGGAATAGTTACACTCTTGGAGCCACCCGTCCAGTGTCCTATTGAACTTAGCAGAGTCTATGTCGGGACGATCTCAATGACTAACCTTGCTTGTCGAAGACCTTCTTTGTCATATGGTTGCTTTGCGTGTATTCAAGCGGAGGCATTCCAAGGTATGCAACCATTTCGGAAACATGATGTGTCTCTGATGGGTTGCCCTCGTTGTCACGGGCGTCGAATAGATGCTCATCTTCAAACAAGTCCCACACCTAATGAAGAGTAAGTCATTGAGACTACCTTATAATAGTATTGAATACTTACCAACGTGGTGACACTCCAAATGTCCACCTTAGAGCCCCACTCCATCTCGAAAGTTATCTCTGGTGCACGGTATAGCTCAGGCTGAATTAAGCCGGAGTGGGAATCTCCTATCCGCGCTTCTCCAAAGTCACAGAGAACTGGTTGGCCCCAAAGGTCACCCGTAGGATGGGGAAGCTTACGGGAACTGTAAATGGTGCGTGTGTCGTCAATCACTTTGGATGGTGACGGGTTCTCTGCTTCAGCTTTCTCGAATTTTCCAGAATAGTGTCATCATCCACAGTCAGCATGATATTTCCAGGATTGATGTCTAACTTGTCAGTTGATTCAATCATGTTGCATCATCTTGCCGTACCTGTATGTACGACCTTAGCCTCGTCGTGTAAGAACGACAGCGCCTTTAGCACATTGGCTAGCGTGCACTTCAGAAGCGGAACGTCGAGCTTGTGTGCTGGGTTGTAATACTGGAGCTGTCGAATAGTCATGTGCATGGGTGGATGAACAAAGCACAAATGTTTGCCAGTCGGACCGTCGAGCTCAAATTCGCCATACAGTCCGCGGATGTATGCTTGGCCGCGATGCTGTGATTGCATAGAACTGACATGCTCGTAAAAATCTAGCTCTCGATTGAGCTGTGGGGTCTTTTCGGCATCTCGGGTACAAATCTTGACAGCGACGAAGCCAGCGACGAAGCCAGCGTCTCGTTCTCTGTGCATGGATGATCAGACTTTGAAGGGTGGGTGGGGGTGAAGAACGCCAAACATACCGGATATCCCGACACAGCCAGACCGTGGAGTATGCACCGTAACCGAGTTTTCCTATAACCTTAAAGCTAGAATCGAGAATCTCACCAGGTCGTGCTGGATAAAACTGATCATGGCTATACCACGGAAGGCGCTCCTCCTCGAAGAGCTCGCTGGCATTCATTTTCGTACTCTGGAAGCGCGAAATTCGGGAGATGTGAGAGGGAAATTTGAAGCGAGTACATGCGCGTTGACCAAATCTCAGCATGGTGTAGAGACACTATATCATTGTGGGAAGTTAGTGTGATGGTCCAAAGGCACGGCTGGCTCAGGTGGCATGCAAAGTATTCATAGATTTGTGACTACGTTATTGCAGAAAGACGACATTGGATTAATTTTTTAGATGTACTTCAACAAGGCCCGAGCGCTGACGACTTCAAAGTTATAATGTCTCCCACAAAACCATATTGGGACCAAGACCAACCATACCCATCATCACTGCTACCATCAAAGCAAACATCAATGTATATGACCCTTCATCAACCACCGCTTGTCCCGCATTGCCAGTACACTGCGGCGGCGTAGGCGAAGTAACAGAAGTATTCGGCGGCCCCCTCACCGTACTCGTCGCGTTCGGCAGCACCACCTCCCTCGTCTGGCTCAGCAGTGGCGGCAAGAACGTCGCACTCGACGGCGTCGGCAGCGCAATCGTAGCGCTCAGAGCACTGAAGCTCAACTGCGCAGCCGCTCTATTGGCAGCATACAAACTGACCTTCGTGGTCGTTGTGACGGTGCTGCATGAGAGCGACTGCATGTAGATGTAGTACAGAACCAGCAGTAGCTACATTGTAACGGACTATGTAATCGTAAATGTGTGATACTTTAAACTCCGCAGCACCACGCCCACGCTGGTCGCAGCCGGCGCGATCGTACCTGCTGTAAGACGTTGGGCTGCGCTGAGCGCGCATGTTGGCTAGATGAATAATTTGCCGAGCGTGCCGCTATTGGGCTCGCCCTTAGAGTGCCCGTGCGCGCAACGAGCTACTACACCAAACGAGCCACTCCACCAAAACACGCGGATATCATCTCAACTTCAATACGTCGTATCTCTACTAATATAAATCTAATTAATGCTAACGTACCCCACGGGCGAGTGGCTCACACGCCCGAGTGGCTCAGAAATGCCAAGCCCCCACCAAAATCAGTACTGTACACGATCGTATAGCACCGTCAAGGATAGTAGTTAACAATCGTAATAAGCTATTCTACTCAGAATCTACTACTGCTTCTTGCTTACACGTGCGCGCGTTATGCCCTGCCTTACCGCAGCGTCCACAGCGTCGTTGGCTAGGCTCACCTGCCTCAACGCGCACCCTCTTCTTCGCCTTCTTCCCATCACTTCGCGCCCCAAACTCCTTCAGAGTCGTCAATCGCTCGCCCTCATCAATAGTCAATATACCTTCTCGCTGTAATCGCTTTCTTTTATGCGATTTACGTCGCGTAGCGGCTTCGTTCGCTGCTCGAAGCTCAGCTATCTCCCGTTGCGCCAACACGAGCTTGTGCGCGATTACTGCTGCCCCTTTTGCGAGCTTTTCAAAGGTCTCAACCATCGATGTTGGTGAGCTATCTACATGCCTTTGAATCCTCTTCTTCACCAGCGTCGATTGCGATCCTAATTCTAGAGTGTTGCTTGGAGTTTGCGACTGCCAGGGACTGTCTTCGACGGTGGGTAACGGTGGAGTACGCAGGCGGACGTCGAGCTTCAATAACACAGCTTCCGGATCATGTGGGACTAAGCCAGCGCCTCGAAAGCTTCCTTGTATATTGGACTTTGTAATCGCAGCGTCAGAAGCGCCTTTGAAGCACGGTAGAAACTCTATCTTAGAGATATGCGTGATGTGGTTGCGCATTAGATTCTCGGCTTGGCGCCCGTACGCCTTCTTCAACGGCGCAAAACAACCTACATCAAGTGGCTGCAGGAGGTGCGATGAGTGCGGAGGCATGCAGATAGTGATAATTTTGTTATCCTTGCAGTACTGCTGGGAATCGAGCGAGTCGTGGCTCTCGTGGCCGTCGATAACAAGCAGTCGATGAGCGCCTACAACCCTCCTCTTTGTATGCTCGTCAAAGTGCTTCAACCACTGCAGGCCGAGCTCATTTGTTGTCCAGCCGTTCTCAGAGACTGCAATAACCCAGTCCGGGGGCAGATTATCCTCTTTGTACCAGGCAGAGAGGTGGTGCTTGCCCTGGAAGATGATAAAGGGTGGAATCGCCCACCCCATCGCGTTGATTCCCTGGATCACCGTAGTCCACTCTCTGTTGCCTTGCTGCACTGCCTTTGGTCGTCCTCGACGCTCTGAACCTGTAACAACCGCTCCAGTTGATATCTGGCCCATCATGAAGCCTGCCTCGTCAAAGTTGTACGTGTCTTCATCTTGGATGCCATACTTGGCTTTCATATCGATTACTAGGCGGAACCAGCCTTCTATAACCTCAGGATCTTCGCAGAGAGCTCTCTTAAAGTCATACTTTCGATTAAACTTGACTTTGAGCTCAGGGCGACGCTTAACGAAGGTTGCAGCCCAGTTGATACCAACTGGGTGGAGGTAGCGCGCATCTCGCAAAGAATTGGCCATATCTTCAACAGCAGCGAGCCGGGGAGGGAATCCTCGCGCGTCGAGGTCAAGGATATGCTTAACAAGCACCTCCTCTTCTGTATCTAATAATCTCCTCGAGTTAGGCGCGCGATCGCGTCGATATATCTTTCCAGCGCGTCGGTTGCTGATTGATTTTTGAGGTATGTTATAGAGCTTTGCAGCGCGTCGCTGGGTAAGTGTCGCGTCGCGTTTAATAGCCTCGATTGCGAGCTGTAATCGACGCTTGTTTGAAGCTAGTAGATCGTTATGTTGTTGGCTCATCGCGAGATAAAGGATGAAGGATAGGTTTTGGTAGGGGCTTGGCATTTCTGAGCTACTCGGGCGTATGAGCCACTCGCCCGTAGGGTACGTTATATAAATTAGTACTTTAGACTTAATTACTACTACTTTAAAGAAGTACTAGATAATCTATCTTAGAATCTCTAGTACTATTGTGGCATAGTACTGTGTACATGCTGAGAAAGTCAGGGTTCGACCCGCAATTGAGGTGTTGGGTGAAGGTTAGTATTGAGTACTACATGGCG
>ML978400.1:0-18048 GCA_010015745.1 Setomelanomma holmii
TGAAACGGAACGTGTTGAAACGGAACGTGTTGAAACGGAACGTTTCGAAAAGAAACAATTGAAGAAAGAACGTTTGAGAGAGGAGCGAAAAGAGAAGGAAAAAATTGAGCACGAACGAATTGAGCACGAACGAATAGAAAAAGAACGAATTGAAGAAGAACGAATTGAAGAAGAACGCATTGGAAAGGAGCGCATCGAAAAAGAGCAGCTCGAGAAGCAAAAGCAACGCATCGAAGAAGAACGACAACATCGAGTGCAGCAAGAGGAAAACCGCCGGTCTGTCTTGGTACAAAGCATCAAAGATGCGCAAAGTCAGCGAGATCAGTGGCTTCAGGGTGACGACAGTCTGGAACTGCTCGTAGGCTCCGATCACCATGTGCTGATACCTGAATTGGAGAAGACAAGCGATATGACCGACTTACAGGCAGTATTTTGACTCGATTGAGAACCACATACGAGACTGGGATCTTCACATAAAGTTCGCCAATACCCCTGGTGCGTTTCCTGTATCGCAACCAGAACCATATTCTCCTAGACACGAGAGGGCAGCCTCAGAGCCCTCGTGTACTGGCGTCCAAGTACCCCAGGCTACTCCCAATGCTCAAGCAAAGTCTTCCGAATTTTCAGGCAAGAACGAAATTTTGTCGTCTCTCGCCACGGAAGCCTCCGTGACGAGCACAAAAGCAATCGAGCTTGATGTGCCTTTTGACCAGAGAGGAATGACTACAAACTCTCAGTTTCAGTCGACAGCTGTACCAACTATCGTCTACATTCAGGATGCACCCCTCCCGGTCGCTCGGAGATCAAAATCTAACGAAAGTCTGCGTCTCAATGGTTGCGATAAGCTGAAACCAGAACACACGATCGGAAGGTCTTCCTCAGTTGGTTCTCGAAGTCGGCCTTTTGCCTCGAAAGGGGGCCGTATTGATGGCGAGAGCAGTGCAAGGTACGTAATTCATATCCATAATTGGCACTTTCTAACCATCATCGTAGCACCAGGGCCGATTTATTCTTCAAGTCTCTCGAAGATACTGCGCATAAAATTCTAGACAACTATGATGGCTATGCGTACAATGACGAGTCAAGCACAGAGTCCCCACCTCGGAAACGTCCCTATGAGAAAGTGAAAATTACCGTTCTGGATACCGGCGTTGCGCAATTAGCCAGGTCCAGTAGTCCGGAGACTATTCGGAATTCAAAGGCACGTATCAAGTGGCGCAAGGTTGATGGTAACGACCTTACACATAAAGAAGATGAGGACGGTCATGGTACGCAGGTAGCCAGCATCATACTTCAACTCACGCCATTTGTACAGCTATTTGTGTACCGCATTGTGCGCCAAAGAACGGATCCAATAGATCCATCTCTTGTGGCCGCGGCTATTGAGGATGCCGTGAAAGCTGGCGTGGATATCATCAATATGTCATTTAGATGGGATCATGAGTTTGGTGACGGGCACGATCAGCTCTGCACGGCACTTCGGAAATGCAGCGAGATCGATGTTCTGGTCTTTGCGGCCACATCAAATGGTGATCTCGAATCCGAATCTGGCATGGCCTACCCTGCAAGAGATGACAGGGTCATCGCCGTCGATGCCGCTTCATCTCGTGGTGAATGGCTCCCCTTCAATCCTAGCAGAGACAACGAGTTCAAAACCCACCGATTTACTGCCCTCGGCGGAGGTTTTAGATGCGACTACCCTCCGCAACTAGGTACGAAGGAAGGCTGGACACGCATGGACGGGACATCGGCCGCAACACCCATCGCAGCTGGCATCGCTGCCCTGGTGCTCGAATTCGCACGTCAACCACCGCTCAGCTACGCAAGCAAGGTCGCTGAGCTGCTCAAGCGTCCTGAGGCAATGCGCGAAGTTCTTGCTGGAGTCGTAGCTGTGAAGCATACCAAGAATGGTGAATACCGGCATCTGGTGCCGACAAAGCTGTTCAATTCCGACTGGGAGGATGGAGACGCAGATGACTGGCTCTCATTCAAAGGTCAACGCCGTCGCGCTGCCAATTCGATCATCACCATCCTGAGCAAGAAGTATCGTTACGAGATTGTAGACCCAATGCATGATCGGATTGATTATGAGGTGGCACGAAGAGCCATCGCAAAGCACCTGCCCAAATCACCAGGTCTATAGCAATTAATACTTCAACATACACAACCATTGTCGACTCGGTCATTGGCCAAACACCTTGCGGCCTCCAAAGTACGTCTGTACGACTTTTGCGTTTAACAATTCCTCCCCTTTCCATTCCATGTCCACCACCGTGAGGTCAGCCATTTTCCCTACTTCAAGACTTCCCAATCGGTTCTCAGCAAAGCAAGCGTACGCTGCGCCAGTTGTGGCTGCACCGACAGCCTGCACCAGCTCCAATCTGAAGTTTGCATTCACCGGTGTATCTCCAGCATCAGGCTGTCTCGCAGATTTTCGTGTCGTCGCCACAAACAAATTCGGCAGCGGAGCATACGGTGCAGTAGGGGAATCAGAGCCAATTGCGAGAGGCGCGCCGTGATCTGCAAAGTCGGAATAGGCGAAAGCTCGCTTCAGTCGCTCCGGACCTAACAGCTTCGGCCATGCTCTCAAGATTGCAGGATCGGAATGCACTGGCTGTATGCTCGCTGTGATACCTAGTTCCCCAAGTCTCCTTGCATCTTCCTGCGCTGTCAACTCCAGATGCTCGATTCGATGTCGTTGGCCTGGCTTTCCATGCTTCTCAAGGACGTTGACAGCATTGTGCACAGCTTGGTCTCCGATCGC
Source organism: Setomelanomma holmii (assembly GCA_010015745.1). Classification (NCBI taxonomy): domain Eukaryota; kingdom Fungi; phylum Ascomycota; class Dothideomycetes; order Pleosporales; family Phaeosphaeriaceae; genus Setomelanomma; species Setomelanomma holmii. The sequence continues at coordinate 2,765 of ML978400.1, forward strand.
GTGTAGAGCGCACTGCAATCCCGCATCGCAAGCCTTCTTGACCACTGGATCGAGCATCTCGGGTGTCCAGATTGGGCCTTCGAAATGCGCGTTTGATGTGTACGGCTCCGCGAGCGCCGCCGTACAAGCATCAATGACTCCGTCGCAGATAATCTTGATGCCCACAATGCGCAGATCGGGACTGTTCTGGTTATGTCGTTTGTTGAGCTCGATAGCTCGCTCGACCTGTCGCAGTCGGTCTTCTTCGCCATCACCCGGATTGACACACCAATGCGCGGCAATCCGAAGTGGCAATGAACCGTTTTCTGCCTCTCGGAGCGCGAGTATCGCTTCCCATGCGTTATCGTCCATTGCCATATCTATGCAGCCAGTGCATCCTACGGCATGATAGGTGTTGATTGCAGCCCTCAAAGCAGACATTTTCTCCTCCAATAGCAGGACCTTTGCGAGGTAGGGCCAGACGATCAATAGGATGCACGCCTCACTCAACAATCCAGAAGCATTTCCATTCGAGTCTCGCTCGATAGTACCGCCAGCGGGGTTCTTCATCTCCTGCACGCCCATCTCTTTCAATGCTGCGCTATTGCACCAGCAGGAGTGCAAGTCCTTGGAGTCGATATATATCGCTCGCGAGTCGAGATCATCCAACATGCTTGCCTTTGCCTCGCCGTTCGTCATACTGTGCATCCATCCCGAACACAGTATGCGCTCCTTGGCTGGATGAGCTTTTGCGTATGTCGAAATTCGCGCGCGTATGTCTGCAAGATCCTTGCAGCCATCTAGTTGCACTTTGTTCAGCGATTGGCCGAGCAGAAGAAAGTGCATATGCGCATCGATGAAACCTGGTAGCACATGTCGTCCAACAAGATCTTTTAACTCGCTGCCAGCATTCTTGAATGATTGTATCTCGGGATCAGTCGCATCGCCAATGTGTGAGATTTTGCCATCTTGAACCACGAGCGTGTTGTGGAATCGCACTTCGGCACTTGGAGGTGTGTTCACGAAGAAACGGCCATTGGTGAAAATCGTCGTTGATGTCGCACTCATGATGAAATAAGTACCTCGTCACGTCTTATGTTTTGTGCAAAGTGAGGGGTTCTTGTCATATCAGATCCGGCATCGGAGATCCGAGGTTCGGCCATTGCCTTACTTTCTCAGCTCCTGCTCCACAATGCACCGACTTCCACATCACGAACCATGGCCGACGAATTTCTGTCGAGATGGACATATTGTGCGCCGACTGCTTCGAGTATTGCCACCAGCCTCTTGATATCCTCTCGTACGTGATCATCCCAGAGTATTCGCTCGGCATGTTACCTTATCGGATACCTTGCCCAGATGGTCTGTTCCGCGGCTTTGTATATCCGGGCGGAACATCGCGACGCGTTCGTCAAAGTTCGTGCGAGACGCTCCAAGCAACATACAACGAGTCTCAGAAGCTATCTGATGTATCAAGTCAGGCTACCGCATTGACAGAAGACAATATGGACAGCCAATGTTCGCAGCTCGGTGTTGCTGTTGTATTCTCGCCTCTGCGCATTATCACGCGTGGACGTCGAGGTGTAGGCCGACGTCAGAGCTTGGCATCGGGATCATTTCCTTTCGAGGCACCAATCCCGCCATCCTTGCATCGCGAACGACATTTCACCGCTTCCCCATGGGCCTAGCGCGTCAGGCAAATATCTGGCTCGAAGCTTGGGTGCGCCCGAACGCCTCTTCCGGCTGGGTCACATCATTGGGGAGGGGTCGACATGGATCTACAAGCACCGGTAATTCTTCCGCCCCAGGTACCTTCAATCCCTCCAATTGCTGCGCGCAAGTCTACTGCGTTTCCCTGGAGTGACGTCCAATATCCGGGGTTTTCACCGATAGCGCTGGGCTTCTACCGGGGAACCTCTGGAGAGAATGTGGAGACCGCTACTCAATGGCCCGTGGCCAAGGCACGATGGATAATTGAGCGGCTGGTGGCAAGGCAAGTTTTTGAGAAGTATAAGTTGCGGCCGGCATGTGCTGTGATGTTTGACTGCATTGCTCGCTCCAATCGACAAGATGACTATTCTTGGTAGGGCGCTTGTCGCCGCTTCGTGCATTGTCTCGACGCTCGCAGTCGATCTTGTTGTGCAATCATCTGGTGGTAACCTCACTGGTAAATATGGCCATCCTTTCGGCTATGGCTTTCTTCACGAGGTATGTCTTAAATCATAGTTGCCATAACTCGGCAGATTCGCTGTTTACAACACCCTATGAGATATGACCGTTTTACTCGCAAAAGTCTTATTGTATGAATGTAGTTAACCTTCCTATAGGATATTAACAACTCCGGTGATGGAGGCATCTACGCTGAGCTGATCCAAAATCGAGCGTTTCAATATAGCGAGAAATATCCTGTATCGACAGCACACTACTTCCCAGTCAATGGCGCAAGTCTTAGCATCCAAGAGTTGGAAACCCCGCTATCCAAGGCGTTACCTGCTTCAATGCGCGTTGCATCTGGCAACAGCACAGGCAAGATTGGCTTCAAGAACGAGGGCTACTGGGGCATCGATGTCAGGCAGCACAAGTATACCGGCTCATTCTGGGTCCATGGCAGCTATGATGGCTCTTTCACAGCCTCGCTCGAGTCCAACTTGACGAGTGATGTTTTCGCTTCAATTGAAATTCCTTCCAGGTGCGCCACGGGCGAGTGGGTAGAGCACACCTACGAGCTCACTCCCGAAAAGGATGCGCCAAATTCCAACAACACAGTTACGATCACGTTTGATCCAAAGGGTGTTTCTGGAGGAGGTCTGGACTTCAACCTAATCAGCTTGTTTCCACCCACATTCAAGAACCGCAAGAATGGTCTTCGCGTCGATCTTGCCGAAGCTCTATACCAGATGAACCCGGTAAGTGGCAATTGTATATGTTCAGAAAACACACTGATCATTGATGTAGCACTTCCTCCGCTTTCCCGGAGGCAACATGCTGGAGGGCAACACCAATGACACCTACTGGGATTGGAAAGACTCGATTGGCCCTCTCAAGGATCGCCCAGGTTTCCCTGGAGTTTGGGGCTATCAGCAGACGCATGGTCTTGGTCTGATGGAGTATCTTGAGTGGGCTGAAGACATGAACTTGCATATTGCACTGGCTGTATGGGCCGGTCTCGCACTTGATGGCAATTATACTCGTCAAGAAGACCTCCAGCCCTTCATCGACGATGCGCTCAACGAGATTGATTTCGTCGCCGGACCAGCAGACTCAACATGGGGCAAAGTGCGCGCTGCACTAGGTCACCCTGAACCCTTCGAGCTTAACTACGTTGAAGTTGGCAACGAGGACTGGCTCGCCGGTTATCCTGATGGTTGGGAGACATATCGCCAATACCGCTTCCCGCTGTTCCACGATGCCATCAAAGCTAAGTATCCGAACATCACAGTCATCGGTTCCGCTGCGACGAGCGACCCCGCTGGCGACCCGCCAATTCATGGTCCCAACACCGTCAATGGTATCAAGTACCCCGCTGATGCCATTGGTGATTACCACCCATACCGCGAGCCCGACGAGCTCGTCTACGAGTTCAATCGCTTCGACAATGACATCGGCCACATTGTCGGTGAAGTAGCTGCCACACACGTCAATGGCGGCACACGTTGGAAGGGCGAGCTCAACCCATATCCATGGTGGATTGGCGCTGTCGGTGAAGCCGTCTCGCTCATTGGGTATGAGCGTAATTCCGATCGAGTCCCAGGCACGTTCTACGCGCCCGTGATGAAGAATGAGAACCGCTTCCAGTGGCCAATCACGCTTCTACAGTACACCGCAGACTCGAGCCAGACGACTCGAGCCGTCACGTGGTATTGCTGGAGTTTGTTCGCTCATCATCCGATCACGCACACGCTTCCTGCTTCATCGAACAGCTCACTAGGACCCGCATACTGGGGAGCCGGTATCGACGAGAACCGGAATGGCGCGTTGGTCGCGAAGCTTGCGACATACAACACGACTGATGGCAATGCGGTGCCTGTTTCGGTGCACTTCCAGGGAGTGACACCAGGAACCAAGGCGCAGTTGACACTTTTGACGAACCCAAGTGGCGACCCGTTCGCGTACAACGACCCTCGCACCGGCGTGAACATTGTCAATACAACGAATACCATTTTGACAGCGGGATACAGCGGATCGTTCGACTTCAGCATGCCGCAGTTGAGTGTAGCGGTGTTGGACACGGATGTAGGTGTCTACAACGGCACATACCGCAAGCGGTAGACTGTATACATAATCAAGCACACATTCTGATGATTTTGGTACGCATAACATACGAAAGAGTGGATTAGACAAGCCTAAAACCTACTTTGGTGCACGATAGAGATTTTAGACATTCTGATTCTGCCCCACTTATCATTGGACCCGGGCCTGTGCCCGATTCTCTCCATATGATTGTGATCCGCCTCTCCCATCATCATTACGCAGTTTACCCAATTATATGCCACCTTTACCGCCGCGTTTTCCCTTTGTCTTATCATGAGCAGTCTTGCATTCCAGATCCGTGTGTATCACCCATGGTCTACTCCACAATGCGGCTTTACCTGCCCTCACAACACCACAACGCAGCCAGTACCCTCTTCATTCACCTTCGCCTTGGCCATATACCTTTCCGTCCTCAGACTCCACACCATGTTTCCCAAGATCAGGTCCACACAGCCCTCGATCCAGATATCGAGGTCTCGCTTGACCTCAACGTCTTCTGCGGACGCAGCGACTTTCAATCTACCCGCCGCCCCTGTGAACTCCGCAAACCCAGCAGCAAGTATTGCGACCGTCTTGTCTACGGCCTCTTGCGCAGTGATGTTCTCATTGTACACCAGGATCGGCACAATGCTGTCGACCTCACCGCCATCAAGTTCCTTCTTGAGGGACGCGATGTCGTTGTACAATGCGATCGCAGCCTCCGTCTCCCAGACGATGACTTTCGCAGATTCGTGCTCCCAGATCCACGGTGGAAATTTAAGGTCGTAAGCCCACGGCAGAGTATGTACGAAAGTCTCCAAGGATGATGCGATGACACGACGCTTCATGTACAAGTCCAAGTCATCAATCTCTCCCGCGACTTGCTTCTCGTGGCTTCGTCGCACTGTGTTGATGAAGCGCACAATGCTCTGCACGAAGCGATTGCGCTCCTCGATAAACTGACCTTTCTGCATTGCACGCCCAATGTCCTCGAAACACCCGCTGTTATGGAAGAGTCCATGGACTGGTGGCGTGATCCCCGACTCAGGCTGCATACAGCTCCGAATGAACGCAATCGCATTGTCACAGTACGCATCCACTCGGCCCTCGGTATCGTGTGTCAAGCTTCCGCAGTCGATCTCGTCATCCCAGATGAAAGCCCAGAGACAGAACGAGTTCAGTACCGTCAGTTTCTCGGTTGTGACGCGAGACCAGAAGTGTCCGGAGAGGAAGGGCGCATCGATCTTACGCTGCTTAGATCTGAGCTTTTCGGTGGGGATGTATGTTCGAAGCCAGTCCTCCAGACTACCGCGCAAGACAGAGATGTCAGGGTGAGAGCGAACGGAGTAGCTGGCGTAGATCGGGAAGAGGTCGGGGAGTGTGATGGTCTGACCGCGAAGGCGGAGGGCGAGTAAGGTCCACGCATCAGCTTTGGTCTGTATGCTGATCATGTTCCCATTGATCGTGCTGATGTCGTTGGTCGCCGCATTGCTGTTGTTTGCCAGCAAGATTTGATTTGCAATTTCGTGGCCGTTGGCGACAGTGCTCGAGTCGGTGGCGTCCATACCTTTCTTCGTGCAGTCGTAGGACTAGAGAAGCCTTGAGGCCAGCGTACGCGGCCGATACGTTAGAAGTGCCCCTAACTGCTTTTGAGTTGAGGTCGACTACTAGGTCAGTGAGCGTAGTGAAGTGATAGATTAAGATTGCGGACTAGGCACGGCCGAAAGACTGCCAATGCAGTAAGTTTTTCAAGTGAAGGATTACAGCCCGTGCACTTCTTGAACGCTCGTTTGCTTTTCGACTACCGTTTCTTCCATCGCCAGTCTGTACACCGCCTGAGGAAAGAACCGTGCCACAAGTGCAGTCTCATGCCATGAGATGCAAGCATCTTTCTGGCAGCATCCGGATCCACTGTACCTGCCATACGATCTAGCAACCGGTGGCCTCCATGAATCAGTCATTTCAATAAATTTATCACCTGCGTACTGACGTGCAGCATCGCGGACACTATTCTTTCACGGCGAGCCATTGCCTCGACATCGGTGTCCGCTTTGGCGAACAAGCGTCGTGGCTTCCGACTAAGAAGGCGTTGAAATGGAAGGTCGAAGAGGCGGTGACGAACAGGGGACGCTTATTCATCTATACACGAAGAAACGGGTGTTTAAAAGCGGACAATCTCTAAAGCCGGGAATTTGCAATGTTCACTCCATGTCGAAGAGATCAGGCCAAAACGTCGTTACGATATTGAAAAGTTCCACGAGGCTTGGACATCGGTGTCCAGTGATAGAATTGGAAAGGCGTGTGGCTGTGAGAATGATGGCGCCTGTGATGGTGATGATATGAAACGCGTGACGTCATGGCCACTACCAATCAGCTAAAATTAACATTGCGCTCTTTCTGCACCCGGCGAACTTCCTCTCCAATTATCACAAGTCTATGTTAGGTGTACGTATGCACAGTCGGTAGATGAAGAGAAATGCAGCAGTACTTCAATAGTGTCGCAGGCAGCTGTCAGATTCTTCGACTATCGGTGACATAGCGGCCGGAGCTCACAATCCGAGCCGTACGCGGGTATATGCGGACGTTCAACGCATCATGCTTTTCGTCGTCTCAGATTGCGAAGTCCACCTCGTCTTTTCTGAAAAGCAAGGTAGCTGCGCACGGGACGCACCAAGCATGTCTTTATCTGAGCGGCTAACACATGGCGTCGTCTGTCGCTTTGGTCTTTACGTGTCGCGGCATACAAGAGTCCTGGTAGGATCTTTAAGTCCCGGAGAGACCTTACTGCATTCCTTCAAGATGGACGAATCAGCTGCCGCTATTTGGCGATGATGCGAGACGGCCATCGAGGTGCTCAATTGGACGAGCGCACAATGGTCAACGAGATAATATTAAAACCGTCAAGGTATTTATGAGGCGCTGTGAGCTTTTTCTTTATTCTCACCAATCCTCTAGGAATGATTCTACAGTCATGACACGTTCAAGGAGAAAGAGTACGCAGCAGAAGACCTCCACAAAGGAAGATACGCTGAGTCATCACAAGCCCACTTCCAGTCACTATACTCTTGGGCTTTTTGGTGCGATATCATGCCAAATGCTATGATATATGATACTAACTTGATATAGGGCAGTGGAAAGACAACGTTGCTTCGACACATTCTCCTGTCACCAGATCATGGCCTCAAGATCGCCGTCATCGTCAATGATATGGCAGCCGTGAACGTTGACGCCAATCTCATCTCTCGATCTACAGCAGGACGCGGGAAGAACGGCGAACCTGGCGAGATCCGTGTGAAAGAAAAGGTTGTACAGATGCAGAACGGATGCATCTGCTGTACACTACGTAGCGAACTCCTCACTGAGCTTGCATGCCTGGCGTGGAGCGAAGACGGCTTCGACCATGTTGTGATCGAAAGTTCCGGCATAAGCGAGCCCCAGCAGGTGGCGGAGACATTCACCACTAAACTGACGGAGGCGATGATCGATACAGAAGGCATGGAGACCGAAGAGAAGGAGATCTTCACAGAAGTGTGAGGAATGACCGTTTCACTTCATTGTGAGGTAGCTAAGGTATATGCAACGCAAAGCTCAGTGGTCTCAAAATCAGTAGCCACAATCGATACCACCGTCACTGTTGTAGACGCCTTCAGATTCTTCTCCGAGTTCGATACGGCTGAGTTCCTGCAAGATCGCTTTGGGAATGAGGAGGTGCCGGATGAAGACCAAAGAACCATTTCTGATCTCTTGGCTGATCAGATCGAATTCGCAAACGTTATCATTGTCAACAAGATTGATCGAGTCGACGCGAAAATGTTACATCGAGTCAAGGCTTATGCCAAAACTCTGAACCCCACGGCAAGGATCATCGAGGCCAGGTACTCCAAGGTGGACGTTCACACAATGCTGAGCTCAGGCCTGTTCAATTTTGGCGACGCTATCGCCAGCCTGGGGTGGCTGAAGAGTCTGCATGAGATGACAGTCATGGACGTTCACGGCAAGAAACGTATGGCGCAAAAGCCGGAGACCCTAGAGTATGTTAAACCTTTATTGGATTTCGATCTGGTACTAAAATTACCCCAAATATGGCATTAGGAAGCTTTGTATATCGTTCGCGTCGCCCATTTGACCCACTCAAGCTCTGCCAGCTCATTGAAGGCAAATTCATTCTTCTGCAAGACGAGCTCGAGGACGACGAAGATGAAGATGATGACGAGAGAAAGGGTGACTACGAAGTCATGTCCTGCTCTGATACCTCGCAGCCGTCAGCAGGAGACACCGGTGAAACGAGCGAGCACGCCAATCCTATCGGTGACGCGACGATCCTTGCCAACAAAAAAAAACCCCCTGATTTCCGAGGCCTACACCGCAGCAAGGGCATCTTCTGGCTTGTAACGCGATGCTCACTCTTGGCTCGGAGATGCCATGGTTCTGCTGCGTGCCTGAAGAAGAGTGGGTTGCAGATGAATTGACGACTAAAGCGATCAAAGCCGACTTTGAAGGCGAGTGGGGAGACCGGCGGCAGGAACTTGTCCTAATTGGCGAAAACCTTGACATTGAAGGATTGACCAAAGTGCTTGACAGTTGCACACTCAACCGTGCAGAGATGCGGAAGTGGGAACGCGTGATGCATGAAAACAGCTTGGACGAAGATGCGAAGGAAGAAAAATTAAGTGAGATGTGGGACGAAGGGTTCTGGGCGGAGTGACCGCGCGTGGACGATGATCATAGTCACAGAGGCCACGACCATCGTGGCCATTCGCATGCTCAGTAAGAATTGCAGGATCAATAGCGCTCATTCGACGTCCAGTAAGCCTTCATTGCATTTCTAGTAGTGGTCTCTCGACGACGGCCTTGAGTAGCACTTAGTGGTGGTGTTCTTCTGGCACTTTAGGTCGAAGTAGTCGAGCACCAAGTCATCCTGATTCGGAATGTTGTGGTCCACGCCGGCAGCAGTGTACGCCTCAAATTTCTCGCCATACCGGTATCGAGTCCATCCTGTGAGTGGGGTATTTGGCGTTGTCGATGTAGGAGTTTCGCTGATACCGAAAACACTCGTCCACTCCTTGATCTCCTCTTTCAGATTTTGTGGGTAGAGCGTGGTATCATTCAATCCATGGAGAGTTTGCAGCTTCGGTCGGAAACCTTTGTAACTGGGGTAGGCCGACTTGACAATAGCGGCCCACTCAGGACCTGTCTTGATGATCTTGCCCGTCGCACATGCATCGCTCCACACATCATACCCGTCTCCGGCAAAGCAGCCAAACGCAACGGCAGCCCAGGCACTTCCTGCTGCAAATACATCCGGGTAGCTTCCCAGAAGGACGTTGGTCATCATTGCGCCAGAGCTAGTGCCAGTAACAAAGATGCGATCTTTATCGGCATTGTACTTCTTGAGCGCCCACCGTACAGCGGACACAATGCCTAAAGCATCACCGCCACCATTGTGCGTGAGTGACTGTTTGCTGCTGACGTCCCAGCATTGGTCTGCTGTGTTGGAAGAGTTCGGGTACAGGGTGATGAAGCCGTACTTGTCGCCCGCAGCAGCCCAGGAGCGGGACTCGAAGACTTGCTCGGCAGTTCCGTGGCACCAATGCGGGCTAACTAGGATTGGTGGTTTTGGTGGCAAGTTGGCCGGAACATAGATGTACATCCCGACATTCCGCGGGTTGGGACCAAAGTTGGTGACCTGGGTGAGAGTCGAGCTGAGCTGTTGCGCGGATGCAGTGGCTGCAAGGAGCAGCGTGGCGATAGAGAGCATCATGGTGAGTGTCGGATTGATTCGATCGCTGCATTGCACCAGCTGCCGGTTAACGGTCCTTTATAGTCACGTCTCGAAGTCTGAGGATCTTCGACCCCAGTATGCGCGAGTCCAAAACTGTCTTCCCCAGATGAGAAGCTTTTCAAGTACCGGGTTGTAAGTGGTAAGGAGCCGGGTTGGCGGATGTGTAAAAGTCGGGTGAGGCGTAACTATGAGCACATTATACGAAGTTCTGGGGCGTCCACGCCACTTTGGGCACGGAGGACGCGGAGATGATCACCGTGCAATATGCGGAGCACGTTGTAACAATCTTCCGGGTCTTCGTCTCGGCGAATCGACCTCCGATGCTGGCAAGAGATGCGTGGTTCATGATTCCCCTCTGTTCTAGAAGCTGCTGTGTCGAAAGACAGCGACGACAAGGCGCGATCCGGGCCGACGACGGCAAGCGATACAAATGCGATCAGCACACAGTGTTAGTCAACATTTTCCATCTCGGAACTAATCGATACAACAAACTAGTATCCATCCCTGAGGCCAGGAAAACCCGCTGCACAGGAAGATAAGCGAGGTACCTCGACTTCGAGCGTGTATTACTCTCTACAAATGTGGAATATATCTGTGCCCTTCTCAAACAATGCAGCAGGCCTCCCTACGAGCACTTACATATGGTTTGCTGCTAAATATTACGGTCGCATGGTCACTATTACGCCTGATACACAGAATGCCTCATTCAACTTCAGAATCATACGCCGTAGATTGAGTAATATCACAAGATTTGTATAGCAATCGACACGGCTAGGGAGGTCCTATCTAATTTCATGAGCCTTGCCCTCAAGCGATGAAGTCGTGCTAGCCTTGAGGCTGCTGTGGCGCGAAAGATCATGCAAACTCGCCATCCTGGTTGGTACTTCGCCTAACGCTAGTGCTATGTTCAGAAAGCGAAGGGCGATCTTACACCCCTAACGTAATCACTCGCTGTAACTTACATTTGTCATCCGGTAATCCCCGCTTTGGCTATCAGCATTATATTGTGCTGACCCAGTCAGCGAAAAACACGACAACAGCGAGAATCTCAATTTTTGGAAAAACCCATCACAAAAGCATCAAAGCACGTTTGCCAGTGGCCGCAACGAGCTCTACAGGCCGTCACGCACCCCCGCGTCGACTTGGTGCTGTAGAGCCACCGTCGCGGCCGCGGCACACACAGACCGGCAAAATTTGCGAGCAAGCTACACATCACAACACGCATATCGAACGCAGCGACAGCCATCTAGTCGTGACACAGCATCACGAGAGCGATGACTGAGCCCAAACACCTCTTCCACAGTCCTAAACAATTCAACAACACAGTCACTGATGGGCTTTCTGGTCAGCCCATCGCCACTCAACAATGTTTGCAACGTCCCACCTCGACAAACCTGCAACTGAACGGCATCACCTCTCACACAAACCGCTTCACAGACACCCGGTATGCTACTGTTGATGCCACGTCATACTACAGATTATCAGACAGCCTTGTCCACTGTCGACCCAACCCGTGTTGGAGGAGTGGTGACCCTTCGACACACCCAACAAGGTCTGAAGGAGTTTGTGCGAGAGATTTGATGCTCAGTAAACTCGAGGGAACGCGATGCGGAGCATCCTCTTGTGAAGCTTAATCATGACAAAATGCTGCTGTCGCAGTGCTCAGCGCGCACACACACCACAGAACACGGCCGCATAGGAACCTAGTGGGCGGCTTCACAGCACGACAGAATATCGGAAGTCAGAGAACACATTTTAAGCCCTGGGGCATGAGGGCAAGCTAGCGTATACGACAGCCAAACATTAGGGAGAGACTGAAGGTATTGCAGTCGCAACACACGAGGCAGAGCGCCTCTACGAGCCTTGCACAATGGTACAGAAATAGAAGGCTTCGAGTACGGCATACACACAGCAACAATAGTTCGAAGAACCCAAACACAGACAGATACGTCACTTCTTGACGCGAATGTACATAGTCGTAGATAGAAGCCCAGACATCGGCAGGCCTCTGGGGACAGCTGGCTCCTGTTCGCAGGGGTGAAGTGGGGTGGCGCAGAACAATGTTGCTGCGTCGCGTCGGCTGTCTGCCAAGTCTGCCATCCGGGCATAGCTGCGGACATTGCGGCTGAAACCGAGTAGGATCAAATGAATGAATTAATGAATGAATGAATGACCCAGTCAGCAGAATATCGTCATCCCACTGCCGAACGAGTTGCAATCAGATGCCTTGGAAGCAGATCATAAAACTTACACGAATGACATTAATTCTATTGCTCCCTTGATACATCAGCGCCACTGGTGCGCTCCAGGACGCCGGCTCCGACTCCAGCTGCGGCTGCTGAATACGGCTCCTCTTCGACTTCTTCTTGCCCTTCGAAGGTAGCCCTGACGAGCCTGCCTCTTGCGCATCAGCGTCGCCCTCGCCCTCAACATCGCCGTCGATATCGCCCTCCATATCGCCTTCTGCTTCTCGTGCAGAGACCTTGCGCTTACGACCACGTTTGCCTTTGCCTCTATCCGCAGTAGCCTTGTCCCTAGCTGCGCGTGCTGTCCGAGCATTGTCCAAATCCTCCCATTGCAGTACCTTCGCCGTCCCTATAACCAGCGACCGTGTCGATCGGCGTAACTTCGATTCGTTATTGATCTTATACAACAGTCGGTCGTGATCCTGGAGAAGGCTTTGTTTGGCAAAGGATATCTTGGCAGCGCTTGCGAGCTTTTGTACACGCCTCTGGAGACGTTGTTTGCTTGCTTCATCAGATGCAAGTACACAAGCATCCTGTTTGATTAAGTCATGTAACGAGGTCAAAACGCCTACTGTCACTGGCGTCACCGGTGTTACCGGCGTTGGCGGAACTTCGTTTTCGAGCGGAGGTAGTTGCTACCATATCCGCGTTAGGACTACTGAGTGGTCCGGGTGGCTTTGGCATATCACGAAGCACCCTGTCCGAGTTGAAAGGGAATAAGCCAGCAGCAGCCCATCCAGCCAGAATATTCCTTCTGGTGACAGCTCTATCCCTTGCTGGCTCGTAGAGATACATAAAATGCTCCTTGCCGATATTGGCTATACCACCTCAGTTCAATTGTTCAACTTCATCGCGATACGCTGTCTTTAAAGGCCCAAAGACTGAAAGGTCACATGGCTGTGTCTAATAGGAAGTATAGGAGGGGAGTCGACAAAGGATAATGTTATTTGCAAAAGTAAACTCCAGGATCTCAAGTGTTTCGTGGGTCCCGAAGCCATCAGAGATTAGTAGTCGTAGTTTACCGTTAGCTATATCTTTAGTTTGAGGGTCGAAGACGCGCGTGAGCCACTCTAGGCTGATCTTGGAGTCATTATACCCGTTTTCGGAAAATCCGTAGTGCCAACCAGGGGTTGGGTAGGTAGTCTAATTGCTTCGATGGGTTGAAGCTGGCCAGATTATAAGAGGGTGCAATGACCTACCGTCAGCACTGATGCACTCTATCGCGGTGACCATTGTCCGCTTCACACCAGCGCCTCTATGTCCTCGTTGCTCACGCCTGCCTACAAGAACCTTGACTGAACCTAGCATGCTGAGCATGACTCCTGTCTCATCCATGTTATAGGTGTTTTCTGGCCGAATATGATTCGTCGGATCTCGAAGAACTTTGCCAATGACTTCGAACCGCTGCGTGACCTTATCTCGATATCCTCGCACACGATGAGAATCGTTGCAGTTCTAAAACAGACGTGTGCTATAGCTATTCATAAATATCTTCGGCCTCTCCTACCTTGAGATTACCTTTTGCATTGCTGTCTTTTTAGATAAGCTATAAATGACCTTGCTAGTGTGCATAACAGTAATCTTTTCCTGCAGCACTGCTGGTAAGATTCTACCACTAACTAGAGTTACATAGGGACGTAATCATGTCCTAAGGGACCTATGATCGGGCGGTGAGATATTATCAGCCTTGTGTCTACTGCAATACTATAATCCATACACGGCTGCCACCCCCATCGTTATCTCGGCTAGCGCCGAACAGGCCCGAGCAGCTTATGCTATCATAATGGGGTAACTTACTCTAAGTGGCTGACACACCTGTGGCCGTGCGAAGCCTTTCTTTTCCTGGGACTCTTGAAACATAGAATGTTCCGGTAACTATTCCAAGCAAATTTAGCGATCCATCCTCTTCTAATTACAGCACACCTACGTCGAAGCACCTCTTCTTTTGTATGGAACGTTGTCGTTCTGCGCAACACAAGATGGAAATCTGGATTCCTTGGTTCTAAAATGTAAGCCTGTACAGGGCTGTCAAAGTGAAGAAGAAGAAGTGTTAGTTGTATTACAAGTTATGGACAATGAGCACAATATATAGACGAAATTAGCCAATGAGACTAGCCTGAATAGGCTGACATAAAACGACCACCAAGCCACTCCATGAGCAACTCTCTGATCATAACTCCCGTTAGATCTAAAACATTGTTTCGACGAGCAAAACCTGCATTGTATGTTCACCCCGATTTATGGAGGGATGGTGAGCGTGGCACTAAACCCAGAACGATCTGCACTACGTCATATTACATGACGTATGCTGTCTTGCGACATATCGCAGCTAAACACCTCTTCGTCAGGCTCAAGGCGCGACGAAATACATTACAGTACTGTTCCACCCTCACAATAACTGGAAATATTAAATCATGCAACGCGAGTCAGATGGGACGAAGTTTCGAGAGATACACAGCACAAAAGAAGCTTGGTTTGAAAGGATCGAGAACATTATCGATCAAGCTCTTATCCCGGCAGACAACGGTGGACCTCTAAAGCTCCGCTTCCTGACACCAAAATCAGGGCCGGATTATAATGCCGGATCGTGTCTCGATTTCATGTTGACACCCGATTAAGGAAGTTCGTGACACGGAGTATATCACAGTATCTTACTGTTGGGCCCAACTTGATGGCATACATTCTCTGGATACCCCAGATTACCGAATCTGGGAGTCACGGAATACGACCTCTTCGAAGTCACTACGATGCCCAAAAGGAGTTTTCCATCGCGCGATACGGTTTTCGCAGCATAGTAATTGTCCATTCATCTGGATCGATCAGGAATGCATCAATCAGTCAGACCCCGAGGATGTTAAGAAACACCTCCAGGTCATGGACAGAGTGTACAGCAGGAGTTTATGTACCGTATCACCACTGGCAACCGATCCATTTCTGGAGCATCATCATGCGAATGTCTTGGATGTGTGATGTGGAAGGAGGAATGAAGGACTGAGTTGATTGTGTAGCTATGAACGAGGGAAGCTATATATACGTGTACAACGAGA
>ML978401.1:4238-17993 GCA_010015745.1 Setomelanomma holmii
CAGTAATCGCTGGGAGACAGCCTCTATATACATGAGAGGGCCAGGAAACCCTGAGAGGGGCTCGAAACCCCGCAGTGTCTGATGTGGAGTCGGTCTGATATAGCTCGGATTCCGAGATGTAACGAGGGTTGTACGTGACCTCGTTACACTTCTTAGCTTCTGCTTCTACTACTATTTCTTGCCCTTACTTTTATCTTAAGAACTAGCTAGGCAGTTAGAACGTCTCACTAATAGAACTTCTAGGGTTAGCAACTAGTTTCTACTAGAGCGACTAATACTAGAACTAAGAAGAGCCTAGTTGTTATCTTCTTCCTTAGCTCTTTCTAGAGTTTCTCTATTTAATCAAAGATTGCTTAAGATTGCTTAAGAATAACAACCTACTTAGAGCTGCACGCGATCGTGTTCTAGGATAAGAGCGTGTTATTATTTCTAAAGACGCACTTACTAAGAAGACTTGAGATAGAGTGCGCTTATTTGCTAGCTGAGCAAACACGTCTTAGAGTTAACCTATAGCTGTGTTTAGTTCTACTCAGTAGTTATACTACTACTATTTCTCTACTCTCTCTAGGTGTACACTGTTATTAGTATAAAACGAATAAGGTACCTCACGGGCGAGTGGCTCACACAGGCGAGTGGCTCACACTGCCAAGCCCCCACCAAATTCTATTGTCCTACACAGTATGAACGCGATAACTCAACCACACCGCGATATACCAGCTTCAAAGGAGGCTCGATTACAGTTTGCACTTCTAGCTATCAAACAAGACGCAAATCTCTCTCAACGACGCGCTGCAGCTATCTACAACGTCTCTCAAAAGTCTGTCAGTAACTAACTTGCTAGGAAGCAGTTTTAACGCGATTGTGCGCCTAACTCAGCAAATCTTTGTTCAACTAAAGAGGAGGTGATTATTCAGTATATACTTGATCTTGACGCGCTAGGATTTTCGCCCTGGCTTCCTGCTGTAAAGGATATAGCTAATCTACTGCGCAAGGAGCGTGGCTAACAGTCAGTGGGCGTCAACTGGGCATGATATCGACTAGAACAGTAGTTACAGGCTCTGAGCGTCGAGGACGGCCAAAGACAGTACAGCAGGGTAATCAAGAGTGGACTACGGTGATCTAGGGTATTTACGCAACTAGGTGGGCAATCCCACCCTTTGTTATCTTCCAGGGCAAGAACCACCTCTCTGCCTAGTACCAGGAGGAGAATCTACCGTCGAATTGGGTTATTGCAGTCTCTGAGAACGGCTGGACAACAAATGAGCTTGGTCTGCAGTGGCTGAAGCACTTTGACGCTCATACAAAAATACGTACTGTTAGCACAGTACCTTTGCTTATTATTGACGGCCACGAGAGCTATAACTCGCTCACTTTCCAGCAGTACTGCAAGGCAAATAAGATTATCACTCTCTGCATGCCTTCTCACTTGTCGCACCTCCTGCAGCCTCTTAATGTAGGTTGTTTCTTGCCGTTGAAGAAGGCGTATAGGCGCTAAGCTGAGAACTTAATGCGCAACTAGATCAACTACATCACCAAACTTAAGTTCTTGCCCTGCTTTATTGCTGCTTTTAACGAGTCAATTAATAAAAGCAATATCTAGAGACGCTTTTAAGGTGCTAGCTTAGTTCTACTTAACCTAGAGGCGGTGATATTGAAGATAGATGCTGCCTTCGTACGCCTACACCACCTACCGTTAACAACGCTCCTTAGGAGTCAAAAACCCTAGGCAATACTCTAGAATTTAGGTCGCAATCGAAGCTAATTCAAGAGAGGATTGAGAGGCATGGTGATCAAGAAAGAGCCCAACCAGCTCTACGGCGTTGTGAGAACTGCGGAGAGACTGGGCACAACGCTCGCACGTGCAAAAAGGATACAGAGATATATTCTAAATCTAATGTGAGCACGACGTATATAGGCTCCTTGTTTGATAGCAATGAAATTGAAGATCTGTAGCATAGGTTGGTCGTGCCAAGGAAAACTGACCAGCTCGATGGTGGAATACGTTAATATAGATAGAAAATTAGATAACGTATGTTATAAGCGAGTTGCGAATCCAAGCGAGTTGCGAGCCCCACCAACTTTCTGCACCTCTGTAGGTATAAACATCTATTTATCAACAACCAATTCCACAAATGTCTTCAAACAAAGCAGATATCCAGCTTGCTATCGCAGCAGTTTGTATATCACAAATACCATCTGTCAGCCGTGCTGCAGCAATGTACAATGTCGTCGAATCAACGCTACGGAACCGATGCGCTGGCAAGCCTGCCCGACGCGATTGCCAGCCCAACTCAAAGAAGCTTACTGAGCTAGAAGAGGAGGTCATTGTCCGATACATACTCGACCTAGACGAACGCGGATTTGCGCCTACGTACAATACTGTACGTGATATGGCTGATAAGCTGCTGGCTGCGGGCGGCGCACGTTGCGTTGGTGTCCACTGGCCGCGCAACTTTGTCAAGCGTACAGACAGTCTTAATTAAGCCTCGTTCCAATCGAGCTTACGGCAGGCAGAGAGCTCTATGCGAGGATCCTGTATTGATCAGGAGCTGGTTTGAGCTTGTGGAGCAGACAAAGGCCAAGTACGGCATCTGCGACGAGGACGTCTACAACTTTGACGAGGCTGGCTTTATGATGGGCAAGATTACAGCCCAGCTCGTCGTGACAGGGTTAGAGAGGAGAGGCCGACCAAAGGCTATCCAGCCTGGCAATTGCGAGTGGGTCACAGTGATCCAGGGAATCAACGCTGCTAGCTAGGCAATCCTACCATTCCTTATCTTTGCTGGCTAGTACCATCTATCTGCCTAGTACGAGGAAGAGGATATCCCACGCGACTGGGCTATTGCAGTCAGCGACAATGGCTGGACTACAAACGAGCTTGGAGTTGAGTGGCTAAAGCACTTCATCAAGCATACAGATGGAAAAGTAGTTGGCGCGCGTAGACTGCTTATCCTTGTTAGCCATGAGAGTCACCACTCTCTTGAATTTCGAAAGCTCTGCAAGGAGAACAACATCTACACGCTCTGCATGCCATCTCACTCATCGCATCTGCTGCAGCCACTTGATGTTGGCTGCTTCTCGCCATTAAAGCGCGCGTACAGCCATGAAATTGAGAGTCTGATCCGCCACCACATCAACCACATCACAAAGCTTGAGTTCCTGCCAGCCTTTAAGGCAGCCTTTACGCAATCATTTACAGCAGCCAATATCTGCTCAGCCTTTCGAGGCGCAGGCCTTGTTCCTCTCCAGCCAGACGTTGTTCTATCAAAGCTGGATGTGCAGCTCCGTACACCTACACCAGCCGCTCTACCAGAAGCTCTCTGGGAAGCCAAAACGCCCAGCAACGTACGTGAGCTTGAGGCTCAATCAACGCTTATAAGTAATCGCGTTCAGAGGCATAAGAGCTCGTCACCTGCCTCAATTATTCAGGCAATTAGCCAGCTTAAGAAAGGAGCTGAAGTAATGATGCTCTCAGCTGAGCTAATGCGCGATCGGATTACTGCTCTTGAGAAAGCTAATGATGCAGCAACAAAGCGTAGGCAGCGTAAAAGAAGCGCATACAGAAGCATGGAGTCCTGACAAAGGGAACTGGAGAGGATATACTTGCTCAACGTGAGGCTGATCAGCAGATTGCTCGCGAAGAGCGTCAAGGTGGAGAGCAATCAGGTCTAAGCCGCCAGGCTCTTGCGCGCTGTAGGAAGTGTAGAGAGCCTGGGCATAACTCACGTACGTGCAAAATAGATACTGTAAATACTACTTAATTAATTATACTAATATTAATATACTAGCTTATAACGTGGTTGAGTTGTATGCTGAAAGAGATGCGCAAAGTTGGTGGGGCTTGCAACTCGCTTGGATTCGCAACTCGCTTATAACATACGTTACAGCTCTTAGCAAAGCATTGCGTAATACAGCTAGTACTTGATATTCTCTTAGACTAGCTACTAAATAACTAAGTACTATTGTTATTAGAGCTACAGCTTTACAAGTATTTGTTCTAATTATCTGTTCCATTCTAGCTAATGTCTTACGCAGATTTAATCTGTTAACATATTCTTCTACGTCTGTTACTTAGAATTCGTTAATTTCTACGGGTAGTAGGCGAAAGACGTAGATGCGATTCTATTATTTATAATTCTTCATTTTTATTATGCCTTAATCTTCTACTACAATATCTTCTAATAATTGTTCTTAGAACGCTTTGAGTCTCTATTCTAGATAGGTGTTCTTGAACTTAGATCTATCTAAGTCTTTAAGCTTGTATGTGTCTCTTTCTAACTATGCTTTATAGATACGATATAGTCTAAGCTATCTTAAGTCTAATTTCGCGTTACTACTTATGTTAATCTTCTTTACTAAGTTCTAGAAAAGAACTAGGTTGCTAGCTTTAAACTTATTGCGTCTTATCTCTTTTAAATTGTTCTAGTACTGCTTCTTTAATACTCTTATTCTTGCAATTCTAGACACTGTATCTCTAACAAATTAATTTTTAGAGATCTAGCTGCATTATGTTACAGATGCCTCACAGATGTTGTATACACGACCAAGCAATGACAGTAAGAAAGAATCAGCCCTAGGTAAGCCACACGGCCTGGCGAAAGGTCAAACGGGATGTCCCGCACTGGTCGCGTCACGTGACCTAGTAGCGCCTACCGCATGCATTAGCGCATACTGTCACGCCAAGCACCCTCCAGCTATGCAGGAAGACGTCCTGCAAGTAGGAAGACCAAACTGCACGCAGAAGGAAGTTCTGGGAAGCAGAAGGAACTTGGGACAAGCAGAAAGGAACGAAGAATAGGAATATATAACAGAGGTGGAACTCTTAGAGTATTGTCTTTCTTCGTAGTTAACTTAATATAGATACTCAGTGCAAGGTCTCTTTACCTAAATTGAATATCTGTTATACTCTTCTAGTATTAGTTGAGCTTCGCATCATCACCTGTTGTCAACAAGTGGAACTACAGAAGCTTATCATCAGCCCTACCTCCTTGTCAACCTTCCGCTTCCCACAAGCTAAGAATCTAGAGCATCTGAACTCAGGAGCGAGACCACACAGTCAGGACCCCAGAGAAGTATAGGAGACCTCGGTTGATAACAGTATTACTCTTACTGCTAGTAACTGCTCTTAGAACTAAGCTTAACGAAATAGTAACGTCAGCTATGTTAAGAGTGCTATTTTAATAAGTAGAACGGAGTTCTAGCCTTTAATTAGTTAATACGGTAGATACTCTATAGATTTCTCGATAGATATTTAGTCTATTATTAAAACTATAGAGAGATTGTCTATCTAAGACTCTAGTAGCTTTGCGAGCGCATCTACAATTACTTTGTAACTACTCTTAATCTTTCTAGCTGCTTGTAGATTGTGTGAAGAAGTCTGCACCTATTGTATCTTGTAGACTGCAGCAAGAACTTTAACTACTTTAGCAAAGTCTAGGTCTCTGTCTACTACTAATCTTTAGAAGATACTCTACCTACACAGAAATTCCTTGTATATAAACTTCGCAATAGTCGCTAACTTGTTGTTCGCAATAGCTCTTGCTTCTAGCTACCTACTAAGATATTCTCTTCTAATTACTAGGTACTACTTACCTTGTAAACTAGGCATGTATACGATATTAATAGCGATAGACTCCTATAGAGCGAAAGGGTAGGTCTTAGTTATTATGTCTACTATTTGTTTAGTAGACTAAAACTAGCAATCTAGCATGCTTTTAAAGTTTATTAAACGTTCTATTAGAGATTTCTCTACTAGTAGCGCTAAGCTATTATAGCATAGACTCTATTAACTTCTTAATATTCTATTATTTAGTGAACCTTCTATATCGCAGTAGCTCTTAAATCTAGGTTGTCTACGACTCTTCTAATTGCGACGTTCTGAAAAGTCTTCTTAAACAAATACCTATTCTAGACGAAGAGTTTTATAGCCTACTTCTTCTAGAATCTAAGTGCTTTTCTAGGCATCTTTGGAGCCTTACACGAGGTTAGAAAATAAGCGTAGTTCTCTGATTCTTAAGAATATTCTGCTCTTAGTGTACGTTCTTTTTGAACGTAAGTCTTATACTCTACATTAGGGATTAGAGCGTTAACGAAATTCTCGATATCTTCTTCTACCTACTTAGGTGCTGTCTATTCTTTAGGTTTTAGATAACGTGTTTCCCATGCGAGCGCCCCGCCCAAGCGAGCGCCCCACGAGTCGCCGGCTACACGCCTATGCAGCAACTTTGCGCAACACTACAACGGTATTTTGTACTGTGCGCTATAGTAGATTATACTTCAGAATCTTTACTATCATCTACATCCTCTATTTCTACTGTACAGGTGCGGGAGTTATGCCCAATCTCGCTGCAACAGCCACAGCGCCTCTTAGCGCGCACCCTCTTCGCAGGCGTCTTGCCTTCCTTACAACTACCACCCGCCTTTGCAGCAATTAAGTCAGATACCTCACCAACTGTTAGGGTCTCCTCTACCTGTACATACTGCCGCTTACAGCCTTTGCGCTTTGTAAGCTCTTCAATAGCGCTTCGCATATGTGCCTGTTCCTCCTGTAGCAACACTATATTATGTGCTATCTGCTAAGCGCCTTTGCTCAGCTGCCTGACTTATTTGTCTAAAGAACTTGCAGAGGAACCTAAGGGCCTTTGCGTTCTCTGTCAAATAAGCGCTAATTGCGCCTCTACTTCGCAGGCGTTGCGCAGTGTTTTCGCTTCCTAAGCAATGTCGTCCTGTTGAGGTGGAGTTGGTGTACACAACCTCACGTCAAGCCTAGATAGCACTGCTTCTAGGTTAAATAGGACTAGTCCAGCGCCTCAAAATCCTACGCAAGCGTTCTCCTCAGTAAACGTCAGCTCGTAGGCAGCTTTGAAGGCTGGTAAAAAGGTTTCTTTGCTGATATAGTGGATGTGGTTGCGTGCTAAAGCTGATATGCCGTCGCTGTAACTGCGCTTCAACAGCGAGAAGCAAGCGACGTCAAGAGGTTGCAGTAAGTGCGATGAGTGAGGCGGCATACAGAGAGTGATGATCTTGTTATCCTTGCAGAATTAATCAAACTCTGGCGTAGCGTGGCTCTCGTGGCCGTCAAGGATGAGCAGTCTGTACGCGCCTTGTGTACAAGACTCTGTGTGTCTATTGAAGTGCTTCACCCACTAAGGCCAAGCTCATTGGTTGTCCATCCATTGTCGCTGAGAGCGACTGCCCAGTCTGGTAGGAGGTCCTTGTACCAGCCAGCTTGATAGAGCTTGCCAGCCAGAATCACGAAGGGTGGCAGACACCAGCCAGACGCGTTGATACACTCGATCGCTGTCACCTACTCTCTGTTGCCTGGCTATACGACAGTGGCTCGACCGATTGTGTCAGCGCTGTTGATAACTTTGGAAGTTGCAGCTACTCCCATTATGAACCTAGTCTCATCAAAATTGTATATATCCTCGTGGGCAATACCCCACATCTGGCGCGTGTCCTCCACAAGCTTGAACCACGCGCTGATCTTGACAGGATCTTCACATCTTGCGCGTTGTGAGTAGAAGTTCCTATTCTACTTTGTCTGGAGGAGTGGCTGGCTCTTGACAAAGCGCGTCACCTAGTTCTTGCCTACAGGACAAGGAGGAGGATTTTAGCCGCGCGCAGCGAGTAAAGCGTATACCATTTGTTGTACATTGATGATATGGGGAGGAAATCCACGACAATCAAGGTCAAGGATCCACTAAACGAGAGACTCCTCTTCCGACAGGGCGTAGCTGGCGATTAACAGGCGTTGTTGCGTGCTTTGCAGAGATACCTTTAAGGCAGTCTTTCAAGGTAGATCTTGGGACGTTGTAAAGCTTTGCAAGTCTGCGGCAAGATTAAGATAGATTAGATTAAAGAGAGGCAAGTGCAAGGTCTATTCTACCTTGAATTTAGGGTGATTAGACGTTGTGTTGTGCAGTCATCTTTGATGGGATGAGACGCGTTGCGTGCGTCTTGGTGGGGTGGGCGGGTGGCTAGGGTGGGCGACTCGCTGGTAAAACACGTTATCCTCATCTACGATACTATACTTTGTCTTCATTGATTGAACAAGCTTAAACTAGAGCTGGATAAGCGCTGGGTCCTCGCAGGCAGCTCGCTGGCGATCATACATACGGCTCCAGCGCTTCTTGAGCTCAGGTTTATGCTCAACAAAGTTGTCAACCTAGTGTTTGCTAACAGGCTTTCCACCTCGCTCTCTTAGCAGTCTATCAGCCATAACTCGTACAAGAGCCTTTGTTGGCGGTATGCCACGTAAACTCGCGTCAAATACACACTGTAGAATCAACTCCTCTTCTAACTTTGCAAGGCGTTTTGAGTTCAGCTCGCAGTTGCGTCAGGCGCGCTTCCCTTGGCGTCGTTGTTGTAGTGTCCTTTAGGGAACACTGTAGATTGCCTCAGCGCATCGCAGGCTTCGAATTTCGCGTCTTTAGATATCAGAGAGTGCAAGCTACACGTCAGCTTCAGTATAGAGTCTTAGAGCTTGACGTTGTTGTGACATTACGTGTTGTTGTCGCGTAGGCGTGTAGCCGGCGATTCGTGGGGCGCTCGCTTGGGTGGAGCGCTCGCATGGGAAACACGTTACCTTAAGAGGCTATTGGTAACAACGTTGTGTTTTCTAGAGATTTGCTTAATGTCGAAATTCTAGGCTAGAATAGCTGCTAGCTATTAGCTAACTACTGCACCGAGTGTCTCTACTAAGAACCTATTAAGTTAGTAAATAAGAGTCTAAGTATTAGTTTCGATTGTAAAGTAGCGTCTATACAGCTAAAGGGAAAACTTCTTAAGCGCCTATACAACTACTTTTATCTCTAACTTAGTAGAGTGCTAATTAGATTCTGCTACTAACTAGAGAGTGCTTTCAAATGAACATAGGTAACGCTTTCTGTCTAGGCTAATTTGCTTCAGAACTGCACCTCTGCCTTCTTTGCTCGCATCTACAGCTACGAAAAGTATACTACTATGCTTGTAGTCTATAGAGATATAAGCGCAGGTACTAAGGTAATACTATACTTTAGATACTCTATAGCTTACTGTTGTGCTAGTCTCTATATCTATTCTACATTAAGTCTTAGTAGATAGAATAGTAGTTTTGCGTAGATAGCAAAGCCTTCGACCTACATGCAGTAGTACACGTATATACCTACGAATCCTTGTACTTCTTAGACGTTCTAGTATAGAGGCTAATTCTTAATCTTTTTTGCTTTGCTAATATCTAGTTGTCTGCCTTAAGCTAAGACCTTATAGCTAATCATTACTAATCTGTCTATACACTAATAGCATTTCTTCTCTAACACTATAGTACTAGCTCTTTTAATATCTGCTAACACTCTGTTAAGTTAGACAATGTGCTTAAGCACAAAGCGTTAGACTTCTAGTAGTAATTATTAGTTTCTATAATTTGTCTTTAGTCTACTGCAAGTAATATTATCTACAAACAGAAGTATATAAGGCTAATAGTCTTTTAAGATCTTAGTTGTTGTGCGCTAGAATACTGCTACTAAATTAGTTACTTCTTGTACTAAGGTGTATGATCGCACTAATCTAACTAGAGTCGCTATAGCTATTATGTCGCGACTCTTAGAATGTAATGTAATCTAGTCGTATTCTAAGAAGAGATCTATTAACGTGTAGATCTAACTACTAGCAAATCTCCTAGAGAATTTGTCAACTATAGATTAGGTAATTAGCATCTCGCCTAGTAATTGCATTTATAAGCTAAGCATTCTCAACTATACGATGTTTACTATTCTTTTTCTTTGCTAAGTGCTATAGATTCTAGTACTAGCTATTACATCTTTCTAATGTGTCTTAGTCTAAACGTTTGTTAATTATGTAAACTACCTCTTCTTCTAAGGCTTTAGGTATTAGAAAAACTCTCGCTTACTATGCCTTGTAAGGGATTGTTCGTATGCGATATGGAGGCTGCATTCTCTAAACTCTTGCGCTTCGTCTACAAAGGTAGTTTCTCTTAAGAACTTAGCGTGTAGTCTGCGCTGTAATGCTAAGCAGCATACAATTAGAGATACTAAGAATAACAGATGCTTAACGTGCTTTACAAGCGAGTCGTCAATACAAGCGAGTCGTCAATA
Source organism: Setomelanomma holmii (assembly GCA_010015745.1). NCBI lineage: Eukaryota > Fungi > Ascomycota > Dothideomycetes > Pleosporales > Phaeosphaeriaceae > Setomelanomma > Setomelanomma holmii. The sequence continues at coordinate 14,333 of ML978401.1, forward strand.
CAAGCGAGTCGTCAATACAAGCGAGTCGTCAATACAAGCGAGTCGTCAATACAAGCGAGTCGTCAATACAAGCGAGTCGTCAGCCTCACCAACTTTGCGCACCGGCTTGAGCGTACAACTCAACCACAACGTAGGGCAGTATATTGATGTTAATACAATAGATTAAGCAGTATCTACAATATCCTTTTTACATGTACGTAAGTTGTGCCCAGGCTCTCTGCACCTGCTGCAGCGCGCTAGAGCCTGGCGACTGAGACCTAATCGCTCTCCTTCTTGACGCTCTTCACGAGCAATCTGCTGGTCAGCCTCCTTTCGAGCAAGTATATCCTCTCCCTCTCCCTTTGTTAAGGTCCCTTGCTTCTGTAGCCGCTTCTTTTTGCGCTGCCTACGCTTTGTTGCTGCCTCGTTAGCTCTCTCAAGGCTGGTAATCCGATCGCGCATTAGCCCAGCGGAGAGCATCACTACTTCAGCCCCCTTCTTTAGCTGGTCAATCGCTTCAATAATCGAAGCTGGCGACGAGCTCTTGTGCTTTCGAACACGCTCACGTATCAACGTTGATTGAGCCTCCCAGACAGCCTCCGGCAGAGCAGCCGAAGTAGCCGTACGCAGCTGCACGTCCAGCTTTGACAGAACAGCGTCTGGCTGAAGAGGGACAAGGCCTGCGCCTCGAAAGGCTGAGCAGATATTGGCTGTTGTGAACGCGCAATCAAAGGCTACCTTAAAGGCTGGCAGGAATTCAAGCTTCGTGATGTGGTTGATGTGGTGGCGGATGAGAGCCTCAATCTCACGGCTGTACGCGCGCTTCAACGGCGAGAAGCAGCCAACGTCAAGAGGCTGCAGCAGGTGAGATGAATGAGGCGGCATGCAGAGTGTATAGATACTATGCTCCTTGCAAAGCTCTTCAAATTCAAGAGAGTGGTAGCTCTCATGGCTATCAAGGATGAGCAGCCTACGCGCTTTAACCACCTTGCCCTCTGTATGCTTGATGAAGTGCTTCAGCCACTCAACTCCTATCTCGTTGGTTGTCCAGCCATTATCGCTTACTGCGATTGCCCAGTTGCGTGGGATATCCTTCTCCTTGTACCAGGCAGATAGGTGATACTGGCCAGCAAAGATGAGGAATAGTGGGATAGCCCAGCCTCTAGCGTTGATTCCTTGGATTACTGTCGTCTATTCGCGATTACCAGGCTGAACAGCCTTTGGCCTTCCTCTTCTCTCTAACCCTGTCACAACGAGCTAAGTCGTGATTTTGCCTATCATAAAGCCAGCCTCGTCAAAGTTGTAGACGTCCTTATCACAGATGCTGTACTTGGCCTTTGTCCGCTCTACGAGCTCAAACCAGCTTCTAATCAATATAGGATCTTCACATAGAGCTCTCTGCCTATCGTATGCTTAGTTAAAACGCGTTGTAAGACTGTCTGTACGCTTGACGAAGTTGCGCAGCTAGTGGACGCCGATGCGACCTGCACTGCGCGCAGCAAGCAGCTTATCAGCCATATCACGTACAGCTGCGTATGTAGGCGCAAATCCACAAGAATCCAGATCTAGTATATAACGTATGATAACCTCCTCCTCTAGCTAGGTAAGCTTCTTTGAGTTAGGCTGGCAATCGCGTCGGGCAGGCTTCCTAGCGCGTCGGTCAGGCTTCCTAGCGCGTCGGTCAGGCTTCCTAGCGCGTCGGTCGCGCATTGTCATACGAGGGACATTGTAGGTTAAAGCAGCGCAGTTTTCGGACTGAATTTGCTTCGCTTCAATGGAATTGATAGCAAGCTAGATATCAGCTTCATTTGAAGGTACTTGAGGAGCGTAACGTTGAGGCATTGTACAAAGACTTGAAGTGGTTGCACAAAGTTGGTGGGGCTGACGACTCGCTTGCATTGACGACTCGCTTGTATTGACGACTCGCTTGTAAAGCACGTTATTCTCTATAGAAACATCTATTAACGTACTTCACAAGCGAGTCGGTCATACAAGCGAGTCGGTCACTCTGCCAAGCCCCCACCAAAATCTACTGTTACTCACAGTAGAAACGCGATGTCTCAACAACCTAATAAGCTACCAGCTTCAAAAGAGGCTCAACTGCAGATTGCGCTTAGAGCTCTTGAACGAGACGCGACACTCTCGCAACGAAGCGCAGCGAAGTTCTACTGCGTTCCTCAATCAACACTAAGCGACCAACGCGCTGGAAAGCAGTCTCGACGCAACTGTCCGCCCAACTCTCGAAACCTCTGCCTAACAGAGGAGGACGTGATTGTTCGGGATATACTTGAACTCTCTGCGCAAGGATTTCCGCCCCAGCTGGACGCTGTGACTGATATGGCCAATCAACTGCGCAAGGAGCGTGGCCAGAAGCCAGTAGGCGTTCACTGGGCTAACAACTTCGTCAGACGTCGCCCTGAGCTCAAAGTCAGCTTCAATCGCAGGATAGACTACAAGAGAGCTCTCTGCGAAGATCCTGAGGTCGTACGAGGCTGGTTCCGGCTTGTAGAGAACACAAAGGCGAAGCACAGCATCCTTGATGAAGATACCTGGAACTTTGACGAGTCTGGTTTCATGATGGGCATGATATCAACTGAGGCAGTGGTTACAAGTTCTGACCGCCGAGGACGGCCGAGGACGGTACAGCAGGGTAATCAAGAGTGGACTACCGTTATCCAAGGCATCAACGCGACTGGGTGGGCAATCCCGCCCTTCGTCATCTTCCAGGGCAAGAACCACCTCTCTGCCTGGTACAAGGAGGAGACCCTGCCTTCAGATTAGGTTATTGCAGTCTCCGAGAACGGCTGGACAACAAATGAGCTCGGCCTGCAGTGGTTGAAGCACTTTGATGCTCATACGAAAAAACGTACTGTGGGCACAGTACGTTTGCTCATTATTGACGGCCACGAGAGCCACAACTCGCTCGACTTCCAGAACTACTGCAAGGAGAACAATATCCTTACTCTTCAGATGCCTCCTCACTCGTCGCACATCCTGCAGCCTCTTGACGTAGGTTGTTTCTCGCCAACGAAGAAGGCGTACAGGCGCCAAGCTGAGAAGTTGATGCGCAACAAGATCAACCACATCACTAAACTTGAGTTCTTACCCTGCTTTATTGCTGCTTTTAAGGAGTCCTTTACAGAGAGTAATATTAAGGGAAGCTTTCAAGGCGCTAGCTTAGTTCCACTTAACCCAGAGGCGGTAATATCGAAGATAGACGTCCACCTTCGTACACCTACACCACCTGCTATTGAAGACGTTCCCTGGTACTCGCAAACTCCAAGTAATACCCTAGAATTTAGGTCACAATCAAAGCTAATTCAAGAGAGAATTCGAAGACACGTAGATAGCTCGCCTTCCTCAATAGTTGATGCAGTTGAAAAGTTCCACAAAGGCGCTGCAATGATGGCGCATTCTATGGTGTTGATGGCCAAGCGCAACGCAGAGCTTACAGCAGCCAACGAGGCCGCCGTACGTCGTAAAGCGCGTAAAAGAAAGCGTATACAAGCAGAGGGCGTCCTTACAGTTGAGGAGGGCGTGCGCTTAACTACCTTGAAGGAGTTTGCAGCGCGTAGTAATGGGAAGAAGGCGAAAAAGAGCGCGCGTGCTGAAGGCAGTGAGCCGACTCAAAGGCGCTGCAAACGCTGCAGTGAGGTAGGGCACAACTCGCGCACGTGTAAAA
>ML978402.1:0-17862 GCA_010015745.1 Setomelanomma holmii
TGTGGGCTTGCGGCGAACGTGGTCAAGAATGACAGCATAATCTGGACGTGAGGAAGCACGTTCTTGTCACCAATACGTCGAAGAACTAGCGCAAAGGTATCGTTGGTGAGGATTCTGGCATGAGCGAAATGAGGCTGCGAGGAAAGAGCGTTGACCTCGGAAAGCAGTTCGTTCTCGGGAACACTGGGTGGAGTGGGGTCCTGTTGATCAGCTGGCGAGGCAGTACGCGGTTGCTCCCCTAATGGAGGACCGTTCTTGGCTTTTTCGTAGAGTTGGGTGAGGAAAACCTGGCGTAATGCATTGTTGTCGGTGCCATAGTCGAACCAACCGGAAACGTTGGTAACAGCGATGTAGACACCCTGCTCCTTCCACTTTGCGGTGACTCGTCCAATGTGATTGTCAAGGTTGTTGGTGAACTCGACCTTAGCTTGATTGAAGTCGTCAACAGAAAGGTGCTCGAAGAGTAGAGCATGCGCCTTGATATAATTGGTGTCAATGGGTAGAGCGTGGGAGTAGGTGGCCACAGCACGACCGAGAATTGGATCCAGCAAGGTCAGAATGCTCTCGCGAGCGCTAGGATGTGGCTTAACACAAGTCAACGACCTTGAGTAATAGTATAGCTGCTGGAGAGCGTTGGGTCGTGCGAGTATTGCCAAATGGTGATAAAGTCGGCCTACTGTGGGGTTCTTGTCTGCAGCCTTAGTATCTGTAATGGAGATGAAAATGTCAGTATCGATACGTCCTGAAATGGCTAAGGCTGTGACTTACACCACGATCTTGCAACACCAGCCCAAGTCTCACGGTCTCGAATGTCCTCGTCCTCAATGGCCATACGGTAGCGTCCAAGATCACCAAGGCACTCGATCCATGTATCTTCGAAAGCAGGAACGGTCTCATAGAGCAAAGCCATCATCTGATAAGCCAGGTATATGAAGGCAAGCATATAGTCGATGCTGTCCGGCAGACGACGTCGAAGCAGCTCCAAAAATGAATGGATTCCATGTTTCCACATGCGCGCAGGCATTGAATACTTAGCAGCCAGCCGACGAAGAGCAGGACTCGCTGATGGATGCTGACTTGCAAGGAAGAAATCGTGGTGCTCATGTAAAAGCGTCCGGTGAAGGGCTATCAACGCTTGCCAGTGATCAGACGCAAGTTTATGATTAGGATCAGAGTTGTCTTGTGCGGCAGCTGCTTGGGCACGGTCAACATGAATGCACTTCGTTTCGACCATTGTCAAGCCAGCATATATACTTTTAACCTCAGAAGCAAGTTGCTCTTGTGATATACGCCGATTGCCCGGCTGTAGCAGCAGATCCGGATAGCAGGGGTCATATCTTTGTAATTCATTTGATCCTGGTTGGCGATGAGGATACTGTGCCTTAGGGGTTGACTTAGGTGGCAAAGTACGCAAGGACGACTTAGGCTGAGATGTGTGGAATTGACTCTTGAAGGCATCCCGTGACCTGTCACTCATGGCTGACCGTTGAGGTGAGAATGTACCAGTCGGAACGGCCTGATTGTGATCAAACAGCTTTGCTGTCTCCGACTTCCGTACGTTCCGGCTGTAGTCCGAATCAACAACATCCACGTGAGATGGTGCCTTCCCTCTCCGTCCGTACCCCTCTGACTCAGCAGGGCGCTTCTTTCCAGAACATGGCGGGGAGAGATGTCCTTTCTTCTCTTCGGTCTCAAGTGAAAGACTTGTGATGTCGGGCGTTGAGCCACCACTTGCTACGTCCATGGAATCTGACTTCCTGCAGGTAAGTTAGATTGGCCCAGACCGTCAGACGTCGAAATGTCCGTCCTCTCTCACCTCAACTTCAAAACTTCATCTCCCAGAAATTCCCGTGCTTGCTTCGGCTTGAATCCTTCAAGCTGGCGCACATGCTCTGTCCTCGCATGGTCGTAAAGTTGGTCGATGCTCCGGAAGATGCGGCCACGATGTCCAGAGAAAGGACACGGTATTGCGCCAGGCAGTTGAGGCTCGCTTTTCCCTTGAGTGCGCAGAGCATTCACAAAGTTGGAAAAAATTACGTCTCCCGAGGGGTTCATGTTCGTGCCAAGCCGATTTTGGAGTCCTATTTACGTGTCGGTGCTGATTGTGTAGAAGTGTGCCCCGAACGTTACCATTCAATCGTTGGATCTGGCTTGTGCTATTGGCTGGCTTTGGTTACTTGACGTTCATGTGTTTGATTGAATATTATGAATTAGGGGCGGCATGACGTGTTTGTTGCTGAAGTTGGACTTACGTCAGGTGTGCGAGTATGGTGCAAGAAGGGTGAGAAGTTGAGCATAAGTCCTACGACGTACGGTGAAGCGAGTTTTATGAGGTACAGAGTAGGCAACGAGGCAACGGGAGGCCTCCCGTACACCGTGCGGGAGAACCTTTCAGAAGTCTCAAGACTGAGCAGTGACCCGCATCTAACTGTTTAATCCAGCCTCGCACCATGCTCGCCCTCTCGGACCATGCACTTGGCTCCCGTACACTTCTGAAAGCACGCCATCGTGTACTAGATGCGCTATTGTCGCTATCGCCTGAGTTTCCGTCCGCATCAGACTGTATTTAAAAGCAGAAACCCCCGTCTGTACAATAGGTATCAGCTACGGCGATGCCGACTAGTCAAAACACGGATGGCTACAAGGATCATGCGCCTTCAATGCATTGGTTGCGTTACACGCACGCCTCCTCACGTAAACAAAGCAGGAGGACTTCTGCACCCCGCGGCTAGCGTGATAAGCTACGTCAGCACGAGGTGTGCCACCTTTGTCAGGGGGGGCACAGATCACTCCGACACGGACATTATTGATAGGGCGGGACGTGTTCAATCAATATGTGAGTTGTATTGAAGCCCGGTTGAAGGCACGCTGTTCCTGAGGTTGCGATACCAATAACGCCCTCCAACCCTCTACAGTCTCTAACGCATGCCACACGATGAGCATTCTAATCGTGGCCATCCTGCGTGATGATCGAACAGTCTATGCTACAAACCGACCTCACTGGTGATCAAATACAGTACTATAGGCAACAGCGAGACATTCTCCGACGCGTTGCGCGCCATCGCTCCTTTGGTTGACGATAACGGTAAGCATAAATTAGAAACGTGATCAGACCACAAACGGGTCCTCTGCTAGGATTCAGGAGCATTCTAGCCGCAATGGTATGTCATTGTCTCACCACTGTCATGCTTATCGAATCGTGTCTGCTGCGACCCGTCGCGCGAGCTTTGAAACTACTGTAGATTACAGTAGTACCGCAAGCTTTTGCGGGATATGCGTCGGATGTTTGCAACGGTCCTTCTCCATCGCGTTCAACTGGCTCTGAGAGTCCTGGCGGCGAAAGCGCTGGTGCTGCTGGAGCATGGTCTGCATGTTGGACGTCCACCAGGAATCTTGTGGATTAGCAATAGGCGAGCATTGTCAGAATCGTAAGGTCTTCAACGTCATGGCCATCGACCTGAATGCTACCGGAGAGCGTGTTACAGAATCGGTACAGTAGACGGAATACAGTTGACTTGCCGCCCCCAGAACCACCCACAAAAGCCGTTGTCACGCCTGGTGTACAGCGAAAAGTCAGGCCTGTGAGAGCTGGTGCACGCTGGTGGTACGAGAAATGAACGTTCTGGAACCGGAGCTGGCATTGGCATGAAGGTAAATCAATAGCGTCCTCCTTGTCGACCACGGTGGGTTTCTCCTGGATCAACTCTAGCATGCGCTCGGAGTTGATCATTGCAGATTGGATCATTCAGTGAAAGGTACCGAAAGAATTCAGAGGACTCTGGAGCTGGCCCATGTACGTGATGAGAACGACAAATTTATCGAACTCCTGCTCGCCGTTGGCGACCTGACAAGCTGCAGGTCACAAGCAGACCAAGCATGAAGACTATGTTCTGAGCAATATTCATTGCACTCAACGAGAACACGAACTTGTATTCAGCGCTCTGGTACCTTCTGACAACTTCACGGTAACGGTTGAACTCGTAAGCTCCAGCGTTGAAATACTTTACTGTCTCGTACGAGACCATGGAGTCGTTCCTGCGCCTGTCAGTAACTTTGCTGCGTGGCGTGCTGCATCGTCCATACTTACTTGACTGCGTCTCCCTCCCGGTCTGCATTGACCATTCCGCGACGGATCTCAGCACGCCACTGCGCCATGCGTATCGTGAGGTAGAAGTACCAGAATGTGACGATGGCGATCACGAGCGCATAGTAAGCATCAAATCTAATAAGGAAGTAGCCAATAGCGACCGCCAGGTCGGTCAGCATAGGGACGACTTGAAAAATAACTTGCTCCAAGAAGGTATTGATAGAGCTGCCCTTTCCAAGTGCTGATAGCACTTCACCAGTCTTTTTGCCGAGATGGAGGTCAAGACCGAGGCTTTGTACGTGCTCGAATGCAGCAATCGACAGCTCGCGGTACGAGTACTGTGACACGGGAATCCACAGAGCAGAGCGCAGGGCGCCAAGCACTCCATTACTGCCCTGCAAGAGCCGTAAGGATACGAAGATAATGATGGCGATCCATGGACTTCCTTTCTCGAGACGATGTACCATGTGTCCGAGCTGGTCAAGAACCAGCAGATTGATGACGCGCTGAGCCAGGACGAGTAGAAAACAGAGAACTACGACGATCTGCAGTTTGCGATCCTCTGACGGCCACGGATACGGTAAAAAGACGTGGTAACCCTTGACGTACTTCCACCAGCTGTGGGCAGGCACGCCCGTGGGTCTGCTCCAGGCAGGCGATGCAACCTCGATGTGTTGGTGTTTGTTACGAAGGGCTCGTGCTACCAATTTCCGCGTGGCCATTTGGATCGCCGCCACCACCCAACAGAGAAGTCGTCTCGCTCGAGCTGCCGGCCTGTCCTGACAGACGTTACCGCTGGGGCAAGATGACAAAGACGATATAAAATCGTATCTGAGCCAAGAGAAGCACAACGTGGAACAGGGCCATGGCCACCTCGGCCGCTTCCCAGTCCGTCATGTGAAGCGCAGTCTTATGCTCGGACAACCAGAAGCGGGCTCCTTATGCGCGTGCGTGTAGATCTCGAAGGATAGGGCGACCTAGACTACCTCAAGGACGATAGCTGCGATCCATGTCTCCAGGTGAGCCACGGTCGGCGAGGGCTTGGAGTCGAGTAGGGAGATAATGTAACGGTACAGAGGGAGGGGAGGGACTGCGCTGAATTAACTATCTGAGGTGGGCGGAGCTACATATATAGACTGCCGCACATGAGCTATCCCAACTTGTACTAGAGTAGATCTGGGCAAGGCCCAAACCGTTACAGATAAGAAACAGGCAGTAGACGGAAAGTGAGTCGACGAAATAGATCTGGTGGCGTATCAGCTTGTGTACGCTTCATGTGTGATGGCTTTGGCTGTACATGCCACGACTGACTTGCCGGCCCACCAGTACTCCTTGTTCATGACCAGCGAGTGCGCAATGACCAGCACGGAATTACCCACGAAGGTGAGGGCCGTGGCCATTCGAATAGCCTCTTTTGCGACTGAGTTATGTCGTCGTGGACCGCCTTCTTCACAAAGTTGCGAGCGGGGTCGGTGGCGGGCAGCGGCTTGGGTTTGACAATTCTAGCATCAGAACTAGTTGCTACGACACTACGGACAGTGATGGCGACGAGGAATAACAATAGCATTACGATGGGATAGGCATACTGCAGGAAGACGACGGTCCTGCGCAGGACAGCTGCATAGCTCCAGCGAGCGGAATCGACGGCGGAGAAGTCCAGCTGGAGAGCCAGGTCCTGCGCAGCCTGGTTGAGCGTGCCGGTCATGGTGTGTTTCTACTAACTTACGTGGCAGAGGCAACGGTACTTGCAATGTATTGATGGCGCGGTTCGTGAAATGGCTGTCAGAGAGAGTGCTCGCAGGCAGTACAGCGCTGCTGCACAGCACCCGTCCTGTGGCTTTAGACTCCGCGCCTACCAAGTGTAAAGGTATGTGACAGTCCGCGACTGCCGCATTCCATGTATATCGGTGGCACCATGGATCTAAACGTCACACACGGCAAGAAAAGGTAGACGGGCGATGATAACTCCAGACGGCAGCAACTACAGGCGATCAACAGACAGAGAGCGACTTGCAGGACAGGTTGCATGGGTGGTTTCCGATGGTAGGCGACAAGGGCGGGTGCATATGCACTGCGGCACAAAGACAATTTTCGCGCCACAGAGCTCAGTCTTTCGACCAGCAGCACTGGTCCTATCTAATCCGGCATGGGGCCGTCCTGACGGAAGCCCGCGGCATTTTCATCCAAAATCTGAGCTACAAATGCAGCGCCACACATCTGTACCAACTTATTCTTGCCGTTGGGTATCCGATTGATTACAAGCTCCTCAAACATGCTCGAAGCGGTACCTTCAGGGGCACAGGCACTGCGTCATTCGGAACCCAAGAACAAGCACAGTACGCTGCTCATTACCTGAATGACAAAGAACATATGGGCATAAAACTCAATGTTCGGATGCATAAGGAAACTACGACTGTCGGCCAAACCGATCCGCTACTGATCGTGAAATCAGACACATACATTGTAAGACAACTATGGCCTATATGAGCGCTGCTAACCCCGAGCAGTACTAACATCGAGCTATACTGGTTGGCACAGATGCGCGCATCGATGTACATGACGCAATACGTCTCACAATTTGGGCTGGGCGAGCGCCGCTCTCGATAGGCTCACAATAGCCGAATTTGTCCGTAAACTGTTCCAAAGGCCTAGTGTCTACGGCGTGTTAGGCTGCCTAAGCGCATCAGCGGTTCATACATGCAGGAGTATCGGTCACGAATGATAGGTCACCGATATTCGCCACTCGATCCTCCGATAGATGATTGAAAGCAACCTCAGATACATATAGAATAATTTCAATTGATGGCTGGGCAAACACGATCAACTCACTGTCTTCGATCATCATTTTCTCATCGTTGCAAGCCAAGCAATCCTTATGTGGATGACAGCTCGTCCCACCAGTCCAGCCCATCAAACATGCAGAATATTGACCCCAGCATCTTTGGCTGGCCTGGAAACGACTATTCTTAGTCCGCCCAGAGACGACAGCGTGCCCTCTCCGGCGGCCGCATCCATGCGAGCTGTACACCACTTGTTTGACGAAGCATACGCGTCCTGGTGTGGGACCTCACGAATATCATTCGTGCGATTCACTGCATGCGTTTCCGATACGTAGCATCAAATGTGGATGATTGATGCATACAAAGGTCGCCATCGGCGTGCGCAGGGATGACTGCACGAATGATGCTGACCATCCAACACCCAGTGTCGGGAATCGCCAGACTCAAACAAGCCGAATGAGATTGAATATTGTGCCGCGATTGTGAAGATATTGAACGCGCGGAAGAAGTGCCTCCAAATCATCGCATCAGCGGCCTGCTTGTTTTGCAGAAGCGCGCAACAGCAAAGTCAAAAGCCCCCTTGATGTTCGGCGCTGGACACCCAATGATGTGATGCAAGGCTTCTAGCAGCTGAAAGAGATAAAGTGAGAAATGTTTGCCATGCAACTAGACAGAGCAAAATCTAAGTGACCATGCGACTTGTCTACCGTCGAGCACACCACTCAAGACCTCCTACTGAGCTGGTAGATTAAGTTTCTTCCAAACATTTTCAAGAATCTCGAGATCGACTTTGAGGATAGGCGAATTGGGCGCAACTTCTCTGAGAATGTCGAATGTGCGTTTGAAAAGGGCTCTCAAAGTCTTGAGATTGAGCCTAGTCTCGTTGGGAAGATGCGGATAAAGCCTGGAATTGTAGACAGCGGCAAGAACAAGCATGTTGCCGAACTGCGCGTGTAAAGTGCCGACAATGTTTGTCAGAATGAGCCTGGTTGGACGTGTGCTTTCGTACCCTTCGTAGGCGCTATCATCTGGAGCATCGACTCGATCAAATGCGACAGTGCTACGGATAGTGCTGTTGATACATTGAGAAGCAACCTTGATGATATTTCGCTGATCATCGGTAAGTTCTACCCTGTCAATTCCTCTGTTCAGAGGCGTGACCACATCTCCAGAAGTCAGAGGCGAATTGGGCTGCGCCCAATGGTTCCCTGCGTAAGAGTCTTGATGAGGGGGAGGGTACTTGATTACGTGAATCGCGATCCAAAGATACGGCCTTAGGATAATATAAAGCGCTCCGTAGTATTTTGCACGGAGACGAGCAGTATTTAGGTCCGTTGGTGGAGGATCATCGTCGGCCCAGGCGAGGAACGACGGCAGAAGAAGCCTCCAACTCTCTAGAACATCGATGTGTGTCTTTACGTGATCGGTCACATCTTTGACGTTGCTCGGGTCGAAGCTCTTGTTGCCGCCTGTGGGTCGTTAGGGTTGAACAGCTTATTGACACTGTGGAGACTTACTCGCGCCATAGAGGGCGTTGTGTGCTTCATTCAGGATAACTCGGAGCCGGATCTGACTGGAGTACATCATCATGTCCCTGTCTTTCTCTAAATTCTGTTCATGCACGATCTCGGGCCCTTCTCCATCAACGGCGAAGTAGTCGCATATGCCATCAGGATACATCATTTCGTTTTGATATGCTGTTAAATTACTTGGTGGCAATGTGCTCAGCTCAGCCAAGATGTCGCTTGAGTGGTTCTTAGCATGATACGTGAAGTGCCACATTCAATTCACTTACGATTCCAATTGAAGGCATGTCCAGTAGGCACAGAGTACCAGGTTCAATCGATAGCGCTCTTTGGCAGAGAGGGTCTTATCTTCTGTAGACATGTAGAATCTGCGATGAAGCCTGTCGTAATTTCTACAACAATTTGTTAGTCTGGTGTACGGCACGTGGATTGTCTTGCTTACGCTTTGATCAAGACCACAAGAACTTGACATGCGCTGTTGATCCAACTCCAACTTTCCAGAACGCGCGCGAATTGGCTAATGTACAACGCTGCTAGAATCATGGCTTGCGCATGTTCAATGGTGTGGCCTCCTTGCTGATTTCCAAGGATATCTGTGGCGTAGGCGAAGTATGCCATTCCTGGCAAGTAGTCAACATTCCTGGGGCGATTTTCATCCGACGTGTCACCTTTGAAGCTCCCTTTTGGGTGTGAGTCTCTACAGGAGCCCCAGCCGCCGTTCCCATAAGCGCCTTTGTCACTCTGAGGATATGGCAGGAACCTGCTCTTGAAAGAACACACTTTGCCGAGCGCAAGAACTAACAGGACGATAGCGTTGCGCAGTGATGGCTCGATCGCGCCTCGAGGTGAACAGGGCTCGCCAAATGCTCCATTTGATCGCTTCCTCTTGCTACCAGGGTTGAGCTGATGCGCGCTAGGGGGCGCATCGTGAGGCGCTTTCGAGTCCGGGCTGTACTTCTTTTCGAACTCTTGAAATATTCGCTGAAGTTTGCTCTGGTTGAGGAACGGATGTAAACTGTGCATGTTCTGCATGTACGACAAAAGAAGCGACCTCAGAACACTGCAACAGAAATCAGGTCGACCATCAGGTCCATGTCCACCATTGCAAACCGGATGTTCTCGAGCAGTACTAGTATTCAGGATGCTCGGGCTGGTCACATTCGTTGGCCAGTGGCCCGAGAGATCCTCTCTTCTTGGCGCTGGCGATGCCGCATTCGTGTCGTGGCTGCTCTCGGGTCTCCCATGTCCTTGCGCTCCATCGTAACAGTCCAGACCTTCTCCATGACCCCAAACACGGAGAAGTCCACGCTCCTGCTCTACTTGTAAGGGATATTCGGATATGACTTGGCCGGCTTGAATAAGCCAATGTAGGTATTCGACACCTTCAGTGAAGCCTTTCATTGACGCCCATAATTCCAACAGTTTGTGCGCTGGCGTGGTGTGTTCACTTTGAAGACCTCTCTCTTCCAAGCTGCTGTATGGAGCATGGCTGATGTCTGCTCCAACGCTCTCGACCGGTATCGCGAAAGCTGCCTCTAGGGAAGCATGATTTGGGATAGGGTTTAAGTCTTGGCTTGCAAGAAGCCTGCTCTCGACATTCTGCTGCCATGCGCCGAACTCTTGGATGAAGTCTTTGAGGGTGTTGGAAACATTGGTCACGCTTTGTTGAAGCTGAATCAAGGTTTTGTCCGGCCTACGAGGAGTTAGAAGTCGCGGCGTAGCTGGAAATAATGACCTACTTTTGCGGGGACGCAGTTTTGTATTGGCAATCTAAGTTGTTCTCTGTGCACCATTGACATGGTTGTAATTCGTTACATTTTTGCTTCCGTGCTCGACAGTGGTTACAAGCTTGAGTAGCCCTGACCGGCTTTCTTGGTATCCGACCCTGTTCTGAACCAGAATACTGATCCATATAAGGATTTGATGGATAGAACGCCAGCTGGCCATACTGGCTAGGTGGAGGTGGTGGATAACCGCGATGAGCAGAAATGATGGTAGATTGTTGACGTGCAAAGACGTCCAGCGGAGAGCTGGCGTTGGGAGTAGACTTGACCTCGTTCCCTGAATCCGCTGGACGAAGCGCAAGGTCTGTGGTCATCCCTGCAGGTACAAGACAGAATTGGACAGTAATGACGAACACCAAGCTACCGGAAGTCAACCGGTGAGGGAAAGAGGCGGTAAGGCAGAAATTGAAGGACGTCGGGACTCGGCCTTGTGGGCATGTGCACAAGGTATAAAGCTCGATTTTCCGCCGTCGGCGCGCTCCTGGGCCATTCGCGTCGGTGACACAACAGCCACCACTGCTTCTGGTGTAGCTCACGGCTCCTTTCATCGGCGGACCGAAGAAAGGGACGTGATAGGCTAACACTTCACGTGCGCACCGGCGGTCGCGGACAGCGAGACAGTGGTATACAAATCCACGGACCAGAAGAACACATCTTTGCGACAGAGGGTGCGCGCGATAGCAAGCGCGTTAACTGCATGTCGCAAGCTCCGAGCGAATCTGACAAGGAATCCAATGCGGATGCGTATAATGAGGTCTGATTCGCTGTACGAACCAACAAGAACTCTCAACCTTTGAGTATCTCGGGCTTCCGCTCGGAGCTTGAGAGGTGACAGTGTTATCAACCCTTATAGAGTGTGAGACTGGCTGGTGGACTGAGCAGAAGAGCAGTGACCGCATCGTAAGGTAGAGGCAAGGTTCGCTGCGTCGTCACATTAGTCACAGTTGTGTCACCGGCTCCCTGACAGAGCGGAATCCTATTCGAGAGCGACCTTCCACATCACTGTTGTGTAGCCTCAGGCTCTCGCATGTGCTAAGGTGTTTTCCTCAGTTCACGACTATGCTTCAGACTCGTCCCAACATGGCCCGTACCCGACGATCACGCCCCGAAATGACAAGGTCAGGTTCATTCCCTACGGCTGTGAAGTCTTACAGTACAATCCCGAGCGCAATCTACCTCCACTCGAAGGCTATGGGCAAACCCAACAGTTCCATGTCGAGGACTATAGCGTTGGCAGTCGTCGAGCTCACAAGCGTGGGAATGGTCCATGCTGGTGAACGGCGTCATATTCTATTTTCTCCCATAGTGAGCTCATAGTTCTGAACTATATAAAATGACAACGGACCTACAAAGGCCGCGACTGAAGTAGCATGTCCACTTCGCTACTCCTCAAAATGCCATCCTCGTTGTATTAGCCGCAAAAGACACCTTTCCAAGCATAGAAACCATATCGCACGTCCTCATCAAACGTAATCTCACCCTTTGTCTAAAGTTATGGTTATTGTTTCCATTGTGACAAGAATCGTTCATCATCGGCTGCTAATGCACGTGTATCCGTCCATGCTTCCTTCGCATCGTTTCAGGCTTTTTATCTTAAAGTTCATCTTACTAACAAACTTTACTATCACAAGTCGAGTATTAGAGTTGCTCGTAGGAGAGCACATGCGTGGCTAGTCAGAGTAGACTAGCCCTTTGCGGCGTTTTGAGAAAGAGCCGCTCTTCACCCACTCGGCTGCTGCAGCAGCACCCTCACCAGCACTCATCACGCCAGCAGCCAACGTGCGAGATACCGTTTCCACTTCCACGGTCGCAAGCTCTCCGCTGCAGAAACATCGCCCATATTGCGACTCTTTCGAGCAGCTTCAGCAACGCACTCATATATACATACATACATACATACACAATGCAACCTCAGTTTAATCCTGCAATTCTTCCTGCATGCGCACTACTCACCCACCGCAACATAAAGACACTGCAACGAAAAGGCTAATGTCAACTACGGAGGATACCCCGTCCCGGATGGCTCTTAGAACCACTGGAGCGTATATTGGCAGTGCAAGAACTCTCAAGTGTCAGGGCAAGGCATCGAGTTGAGAGTAGCTGTAAAGGGAGTTTTCTAGCCGCCCGCGGGCGAGCGCCTGGCTACCAAGGTTAGGCGAGGCGCAGCTAGATAATTAGACTTTGTCACGGTTTGAGTCTCTCTTGCCCTATGGGCAACCCGCGCCTCACCTTCGGTGAGATGCGACTCCCCATCCTGCACTAGCGCTGTTTACAGCCACTCATGTACACCCCGTTTGTAGCTTCACACAATAGAACCTCAGTTCAATCTTCAATTCCCTACGCACTGCTTACATCACTGCGA
Organism: Setomelanomma holmii; assembly: GCA_010015745.1. Taxonomy (NCBI): domain Eukaryota; kingdom Fungi; phylum Ascomycota; class Dothideomycetes; order Pleosporales; family Phaeosphaeriaceae; genus Setomelanomma; species Setomelanomma holmii. The sequence continues at coordinate 12,540 of ML978402.1, forward strand.
CAGTTATGAGCCCGGCTGCAACTTAGGATTGTTTCTCACCTGCTGCTGCAATCGTCACTTTACTCGAGTCGCACGTTGCCATACCGCGTCCACTCGCGACGTACTTTGTTACTGCGTTCTCCACGACCCACCTTTACCGCGTTCTCCACGACGCCCCGTTACCGCGTTCACCCACGACGCACCTGCAACGGCTACTGAGTCTGACCCCGCTGTGACGCGAGTTACGGTCATACTGAACACGCCAGACGACCGGTTTACCTGGTTGTTCATTTGCCGAGACGTTGCCAATCGCCACGGTCACTGGCAGTACATCAATCCTGACGTGGCGAGGGAGCTCCTCCCTGAGCTGACAGAGGCCACCGAGCCTCAACTTATCGACTACCAGGCTGGAGCTATTAGGCTCTCTGGCCTGACAGCAGACGACCGAGAGTCTTACCGATGGGAATGCGATCGATGGGAGCGCCGCCGCTCCGAGTACCGCACCCAGTAGGAGGCCTTGGCCGACCTGAACACGGACATCAGCAAGACGATTGCTGCACGCCACAAACACCTGATGAAGGATCACGAGACACCCTACGACCGGCTAGTCGCTCTCAAGAAGTTCCTTTGTCCACCCGACGCGACTCGCCTCCGCGAGCTTGCCGACAAGTACAACACTCTCAAGACTGCTCCACGAGCCGCGAAGAAGGTCGAGCAATGGCTTACTGACTGGGTATACATCACTGCCCACGGCAAATCAATCAAGCTGCCCGAGACTGACGGCAACCGAACACAAGAGGACTGTACGCCACGCCTTGCCTGCGTGAGATCTTCAAGCATGAAGCACGAGGCAGCACTGGCGAGACCTCATCACTTGAGACGTACGTCGCGGAGATGACCACTTACCTTCGCCGCACGAAACCTCCCTCTACTGGCCTGGCGCAGAAATCACGAAGCCGACTGTGACTTTTGTCAATAGGCCGAGGTCACCGTGACGGAGCACGAACAGCACCTCCTTGTGCCTGCGGATTACGATACTGGTATCCCGACTGCTTTATTCTCAATGAACGCCACTCACGGCGTCCGAAGACCTTTCGGCCTACTGCTGATGCTGTACGCAAGGTTAGATAAGCACGGAAGAACCCTAAGATTAACGCGCGTATCAAGACTGGACAGCCCGCCAACCTGCACAGAATACTGGATCATTACAGGTTGATAACGGCAAGCCACCATTTAACACCAACACGTCTGTGATATCAGTTGGTCAATCACTGTTAGCCCTCGACCACGAAGGCCACGACGGCCACGACGGCCACGACGACCACGACGACCACGACGGCCACGACGGCCACGACGACCAAGACGGCCGAGACGTTATCGCGATCGACGCTCACACTGAGCCTGCGAGTGTTCTCACGGTACTGGCCATGGAAGACACCGACCAGACTGAGCTACTCAACCGATGGATCATTTATCTAGGATCCAACACACACGTGGTCAACACAGAGGCATGGAAAGGCTGGAAGAGGACGACGACAACCCAGAACGCCGGACTATCAATGCTGGTAACAACTGTATTCTCATCACAGCTTGGGGCACGATGAAGCTAGTCGCTCGTACACCACATGGACAACTAATGCTGGAGCTGACGCACGTCGCGTACGTCGAAGGCTTCCTCGCGATCCTCCTGGGACTCGCTCGCTGCCGAACAGAGTCAATCCACTTCGACTCTGGCCGCGACGTCCTGTACATGTACCAACCATCGAACATGATCGCGCAACTCGAATACAATGGAGGCCACTGGCTCATAGATGCTGAGCCACCACACCGACCACCTCTATGGCTTCTCCACACACTGCTGAGTACGTTCGGGGCTTCCTATCGCCCGGCATGCGCACCAAAGCCTACCAACGTAGTCGATCCAGACGCTGCACATCAGATTTGGGGCCACCCAGGTCGAAAGGCAGTCGACCAGCTCGAATCAAACGTCACTGGCGTTCAGCTAACCGGAGATCACATGAATTGCATGTACCAGACCTGCACCGAAGCTCGAATGACTCATATCATCTCGAGACGTCCGTCTGAGAGCTGCGCACAACGACTATTCTATCGAATTGCGATAGATCTGATCTACATCATCCCTGTGGGAGAGGAGTGTAACGATGGCAGCAAATACGCTGTACACTCTATGGACGAATACTCAAAGTGGCATGAGATCGCCACAATCAAGAGAAAGGACAAGCCGACACTTATTCGTTGGTTTATGTCCTTAATCCGCCGAACTCAGCGCGTGTACGACGCTAACGTAGTCGCCGTCCGATGCGACAACGAGAAAGGAAGGAGCTGGGTATGCTCTACGAGCCAGCCCCACCTGGTACAAAGGAGCCGATTGGACTCATTGAGCGCGCAGGCGGAGTTCTCACTCAGCGAGCTCGCGGTATGCGCATACACGCCAACCTGCCAAAGGATCTGTCACATGAGATGTATCGCACTGCCGCCTACATCCTCAATCGCCCGCCTGCCGAAGCACTAGGCCGGAAGATACCGTATGGGGACGAAAGCCACTCGTCTCCCATATGAGGCCTATTGACTGCCGCGCCTACGTCTACAACCGCGACCTCAGAGCTGCCGACAAGCTTGAATCGCGCACTCTTATCGGCCACCAAGGCACTAACATCTTCCGTATATGGCTGCCTACAAAGGGCACTGTCATCGTCACACGTGACGTCGTATTCCAACCTACGCTCTTCTTCGATGGAATGGATGGCTACGCCTCTACGCCTGTGATCGAGGGGGTAACCGAGCTACTCGAATATCCTGAGATGTCCCAGGACGACAATATCAGCATCGAGGACTTATTGACGACGCGTCAGCGCACAGCACCTGTGACCTCAGCTCCAAGAGCTAGAGGCTCCCAATTGGGGGGTAAGATGACTGACGACAGCGCCTGAAACTCAACAACAAATACCGACACCTAAACCATCTGAGGAGGACACAATACATGTAGTTCCGAAGGGCTATCGCCAGCGAGGCGAGAAAGCGCCACAGGACGTCAATCTTGATCCAATTGACACGAACCTGATTATCTCAGGCAAGCGCAATCGAAAGTTGAGAGATCTGAACAACTTTACTATTCAGTCCTACGCTGCGAGACTGGGACCTGAGTCTCTCGTCGATCACCTGCGAGCGTTCTCAACCGAGATCCTCTCTGACAGGGCCTCCGCTAGGGCAGACGAAGTACCACGAATCCATCAGTCACAGCTGCCGCCTTTGCCGAAGTCCGAGAACCAGCTCAATACACACATGTTCGGCGATCAGTTTCGACGCGGTATAGAGATTGAATGGCAAGATCTACGCACCAAAGGTGTCTTTGGACAGACAGAGCAATGAAAGGTCACTGCAGACAGTGAGGTACTGCCGCTGATGAGGATCTTCACATATAAAACAGACGGAGATGGATATCTCTCACGATTCAAGGCTCGACTTGTCGTCCGAGGAGATGTCCAAGCTCCTCTTGATAACACGTACGCTGCTATACTTGCAATCCGCAGTTTTCGCGCTCTCATTGCAATCGACAATTACTTCGACCTAGAGCTAAAGCAGTACGACGTACCTACTGCCTTTCTGAACGCTGAGATCGATCAAAGGCTATACGCTGAAAGACCTGAGCCTTTCCACCGCACTGAAGGCGAGATCATGCTAGTGCTCCGCGCCTTGTACAGCCTGAAGGATCCACCAATCCTATGGTACCATGAGCTACTTCGACAGCTTGTTAAGCTGGGCCTGAAGCCAGTTGGATGCTTTCCTTGCTTGTATACGAGCCGCTGGCTCATCCTATTCGTCTACGTTGACGACATTGTCATGGCGTTTCATCGATCGAACGCCAATCACCACAGGTCCTTTGAGAAGGATCTGGTGGACCTACACAACATCAAAACGATGGGAGATCTTACCTGGTTTCTCGGCATCCGCATCGTCCGGAATTGAGCTCTGCAAAAGACCTGGCTAGTTCAAGACGCTTTTATCGACAAGGTGTGCGCTTGATTCGGCATCGAGGCTGTGGGCAAGACTCCAGACGTCCCACTGACAGAGAACTGGTTGCCACAGTCTACCGAGGAGACTGATACTGCTCGGAAAAGGCTCTATCAGCATCTGGTTGGCTCTTTGGCATACATTGCTGTCTGGGTAGACCTGACGTTGCTCGAACGCACGTGGTCTTTGCCCGCCACCTCACCAACCCAGGACAGTCTCACGTCTCGAAAGTCCGTCAGACCTGGCGCTACCTGCTCAGCACGAAGGCTCTCGCTCTTGAAGCCTCTGCCAGCGCACAGGACATGGCCGAGTATCTCACTGACGATCCGACGTACCGCGATCCTCTCTTCTTTGAATCATCCGACGCCTTGTACGCTGACGAGCCTGAGACTCGCCGGAGCTCTCAAGGTTATGCGTTCAAGTTGGGAGAACTTATGATCGACTGGAAATCGACTGTCCAGCGCACAGTCACAAAATCAACCACAGAGTCAGAGCTACTCTCACTCTCTCTCGCTGCTTCACAGATGGAGGAATGGATGCGATTCTTCACTGGAATCAACCTTACACTTGACTGTACACCTACTATCTGGTGTGACATCCAGCAGACGGTTGGTATTGTCACGAAGGAGCACGACAAGCTTCACACAAAGTTCAAGCACGTCGACATCCACAAGCTTTGGATTCGACAGGAGGTCACTGCCTCACGCATTAGCGTCAAACGGGTACCTACTGACCACATGCCTGCTGAAGGACTCACGAGAATTCTACCCAAGCAGAAGTTTACAAAGTTTATCCCCCAACTTGGCCTTGTTGACCTCACTGAGCGCCTGAAGGGCCTGCGTCAGACTGATGGGGACGAGGGGCGTGTCACGGTTTGAGTCTCTCTTGCCCCATGTGCAACCCGCGCCTCACCTTCGGTGAGATGCGACTCCCCATCCTGCACTAGCGCTGTTTACAGCCACTCAAGTCTACCTACTGTTTGTAGCTTCACACAATAGAAACTCACCGAACATCAACTTTTCCAGGTCAACGAAAGGTCAATATCCATCGACTTTTCATCAAAACACGACTCAAATGCCTTCTTAAATCTGTTTCCTAGCGTCCTCTTCCTGCTGCAGGCGTTGTGGCAGGCGCGCTGGCCTCTTTTGTCTTTCAGCTCCCTGGTGAGCTGAAATCTTTTCAAAATGGCCCGTGCGCCACTCAGATTTTCACGTTCGGTCGAAGGCCACAACTACAGCTAAGACAAGGAGACTAAGTTATCTTGACACTCCTTGTTCTTGCAAGATATGGGCACCTGCTAGGCCTAAATACA
>ML978403.1:0-17846 GCA_010015745.1 Setomelanomma holmii
TTGTGTGTAAGGCCTTGCTGGCTGCCTTGTTTGCGTGTTGTGTCAGATCAGGGACGCTGACAGTTGGACTTCTGAGAGCTGCGGGCAGCTCTCGTCGTTGTAGGTGTTGAGAGCCGGTGCTCTGTCGGATCGTGCCATAGCTCTTCGCATAGAGAGCCTTTGTATTTAGGCCTAGCAGGTGCCTATATCTTGCAAGAGCAAGAAGTGTCAAGATAGTCTCCTTGTCTTAGCTGTGGTTGTGGCCTTCGACCGAACGTGAAAATCTGAGTGGCGCACGGGCTATTTTGAAAAGATTTCAGCTCACCAGAGAGCTGAAAGACAAAAGAAGGCAGCGCACCTGCCACAACGCCTGCAGCGGAGGGAGGATGCTGGGAAACAGATTTAAGAAGGCATTTGAGTCGTGTTTTGACAGAAAATCAATGGATATCGACCTTTTGCTGACCTGGAAAAGTTGATGTTCGGTGAGTAAGTGTTAAAAGAGTATAGAGAGAGTAGATAAAATATAAAAAAAAATAAAGAGTGTATATAGTAAAGAAAGTAAAAAAATAAAAAAAGGTATATGTGTGAGTGTGGAACCGCATCCAGTAATGGAGGCTTCCAAAGCGGGAAATGAAGGCTCGCTTGGCGACTCGCTGCTTTTATTTGGCCCGTGCGCTGACCTCACCACATAAAACCACGCTTCCCTCGCCAGCCTATCCTCCTTCATCCATCATCCCTTTACTCCTGACACTTCACTCCCTCCTATTGGTCGCTCGGACTGAATCCGTGAGGCATTTTCGTTCCCTTGGAAATCATGCAATCGCTGCACTGCCTGGCTGTGTCATCCACCTTACCCCCTCCTTTGGGACCCACGATTAAGCCTCTGCGCTGTGTCCTTTGCCAGTCCCTCTCAACACGTTTTTCTCGATCACCTAGCCAGCAGCTCTGTCCCTACCTGGAATTTGACCACTCCAACTCTCTCGCCTGTCTCATGGTGAGAAGTCTTTGCATCAGGGCTTTCATGAACGGTTTGCAACCGTTCCTTAACTTTCGCCCTCTCGAAAGTGAACGTCCCTCCCAGTCTGCTCATCCTCGATCTGCCACGTCATCAATCACACGGATCAGCAACAAAGGGGCCTCAGACGCCCCGATTACGTCTCAACACGAAGCGCTAAGCCGGTACAACTCCAGCTGGACACCTAGCGAGGTTACGTTGGCATATAGCCTTAGAGAAACGATTGGCTTTGAACCGTCCAAGTGTTGCTGCAAGCCCAGTTTCACTAAAAAGTTACGCCAGAAAAGCCGCAGCTAGAGTCCGACCCGCTACTCAGTCATGCAGGTAGCGGTCAGGCATGTACTTGTCGAGACTGCGTCAGAACACAGATTGGTGGAGCCTGGGTCCACATGTCATCCTGGTGCTAGCAGATGCCCGTGCGCTGTATCCGCCTCGCTTTTCCCGGCCCTTCTACATCTCAGATCTACAGTACTGTACGTACAATACAGTACTTTGCAAAACCGCCCTCACCCCTTCTGCAAGCGACGATTCTGTGAGACCCCTGTCGGCTCAGGATAGCCCTTGTTAGTCTTCGCCAATCACAGTGTATCAAGATCCACTAGCTCTGTCGCTTGCGCAAAGGGTGAGGGCGGATTTGCAAGGTACTGTACTGTACTGTACTGCCGCTCAAGTTACAGAAGTTATGATCTTCGTACGGTTCTATTACGAGTGGTGTCATACCGAGTGGAGCTATCCTGAGTGGTCTCATCCCTAGTAGTAACGAAATGAGTCTAAGTTATATCGAAAGGAGTCCAGATCATGGCCACTCTATTTTTGGCCTATCAAAGTGAACATGCGAATGCAAGACCAGTCGATTCACAACGATGTAAATCGTGCAAAAATGATACCAAGGCAAGGAGTCACCGGGATCATCATGACTCATGCATATACACCTTCGCCATTGCGGTTCCTTCGTCCGTCTGCATGTCTCTATAACCCAACTTCAAACGTATAAAGCGAAACGATCGTCGAACATCAAGATCTACGACGTTTGACAGGCCTGTAGTCGACGTCCTCCTCATCATCTCTCATAGGGTGATCCGTAATGAGTTTCACCATCTGCGATTCGTCGTGAAATCGGTTCATAGATCGCCTCAAATTGCGCACAAGGTTGCGGTCGCTCCTTGACGAAAGCTTGGACAGAGCCTGATTTGCCACTCGCTTGTAACGATCGCGCAGCATGATGACATCGTCGTGGGCCAGCATACCGTTTTCGACTGAGTTGCTAGCTATTGCGTTGATGAAGTTGTTGTATTGGACAACCCTCAGCATACCTTCTAGGCCGGGCAATTATCGCACTTCCATCCATTGCGATTGGATGTGATACCAGATGGCTCTCGTTTTGCTCAAGAATTCTTCCTCAATTTTTGGGTCGGTCCACAAGACAACTCCATCGGCTTGCTGTGCTCTAGATCGAACACGGCGTGATGCTGAGAGGCGTTTCCTGTGCCCTGAATCGCCTAAACCCTCCTCTTCCTGTTCGTCACCAGATGCATCGATAACAATCGGTTCATCGACACTACCACCTCAAATGATAGTTTGAGGTCCCAAGGGCGCAGGTCGTTTGGAAAGGAACGGTTCCGCTGCAACCCCTATCGAAACTGGATCAGAAGTATTTACTCGTTCCGAGAAACTGGCATTGGGAGCCGTCTTGCTTGCGTCAGTGCTCTCGGCACGTTGCCTCGCAGTCGACAAAGACACCAAAGGCGTGGAGGAAGTCACCACTTTCGCATTCTCTTGACTGAGCGCTTGCAATGCTTCTGACGTCCTATGCTTCTTCCCATCATCTGCATCGGTCGCAGATGGCGTATGTGCCTGATCAAGCTCCTCATCGTCCGCGAGGCTCACAGGTAGCTTGCGGGACTGCTCAGCCTTCTCGTCGTCCGAAGGGGTTGCAGGTGGCTTCTGTACCAGGTCGGCCTTCCCGCTGTCTGCAAGGCTCAAACATGGGCGCGGTTGCTCAATCTGCTCACTATTCGCACGGCTTACGGGCGGCTCGGATGGCCTCCCCGCCTCCCTACGGTTTAGAGAGCGGGTAAGTGTTTCTACTGGCTGGTTGGCATCCTCAGGGGCCTTGGGCCCTGCTTGTGCCTCTCGTGGCTGGTCAGTGGCCATGTTGACCCCATGTTTGTCGGCCTCCCAACCCACTACTTGTTCTCGGAGGGTTGGAAATGTGGGGCTTCCTAAATCAGGACCTCGGCCTGCGGCTTGCTCAGGAACATACGTGGGGGTTGCTGGCTGGCATGGTTCTGTAGCTGGGTCATCTTTCGCGCCATCCATGCCTTGATTTTCAAGGGAAGAAGTTGTCATTTGGGTTTCCTGGGCAATGACTTCGTTGTTGCTTCCGAATGTGCTAGGCTTCTCCACGTAGGAGTGTTGCTCGCATACCATTCCCATCTTGTTCTTCGGCCCAAGATCGCCGACTTCTTGCTTCGTTTCCGCCGGCTCGAAGCTCGCAATGCCATAGGTGGTAGAGAGACTGAGGGATGCTTGAGAAAACGCTTGGACGTCCTGGTGGCCGAGCATGAAAGCCTGAAGTGACGATGTCCGACCCGACTCCCCGGCTTGTGGCGGTGAAGAAATGGCGGAGATGTCGGACAAAGTAAGCATCACTCTAGGTTCCTTCCTGAGTTCTGCGATTTTGAGAGTTTCGGCTAGGGAGATTTGCCCCGGCGTGCAGCCTATCTTCGGGTCGTCTGCTTGAAATTCTGACTGAAAAAACATGCTCTTCATTCGAACGTTAGCAACATCAGGTCACGGTAACTGATGGAGACTTACAGAGTCGAGTGTGTTAGTAGGACCGCAGGTCCATCCGTGTACCTCCATTTGAAGGAAGGTGTCCAAGTCGTCAAACCCGGGGGTGAAGGAAGCGGTCCAGTCTTGTGGATCCATGTTTTACGGACAAAATGCAAGAAGGGCGCTGGCTTTATACTGTAGTACACTTGTGGACACGTGCTATTGTTGATCTATTTGTAGAGCTCAAACTGTTCCATCCACCTCTGCTACCACGCCATGGTCCCTGTCAAGGCAACAGGAAGCGCTTCAATGCTCCACCAGTGGCCTCTTCAGGTGCAGTGAGACATGACTGCGGTCATGCTTCCATCTCTACTCTTCATCGGTCGAATCAGACATTCCCATCCTATCACATCATGTGCCCAGGGCGGCTTTGGACGTCGTGTGCATGATTTTGATGCCGCTAGTGACTCGAACAGCTCCTGCCAGACTGTCCTTGATCGAATGAGAGGGAAGATGAGTCTGCTTACAAGGCAGACACCCTTCCCCTGCATGAATGTCCTGCCACCATGGCGTACGAATTGTGGAAGCTGCTCCGCTCGTGCAGGTCGATGTTAATGCGCAGTTTGCGATGGAGTGTCCTGGTCGAATGAAAGACTCGGTGAGTCTGATCCACAAGGCAGACAGCCGTCATCGGCGTGAATGTCTTAACGCCATGGCGTGTGAGTGATGGAGCCTCTTTCTTCGGGCAATGTGAAATTTATGCACGAGTCTGTTCCGACACCATGCAACGTCACCACTCATGGAGCGGGACGCATGAGCTGTGCAGGTTCCAAGGGTGATCGTTGGCTCCACATTGAATTGTGCGGAAGTGATAGGCCTTGTAGTACTCTTCCATCAAAGCTCAGTGAGATCTCTGCCACCCCCTCCTCCTCCCTCCCCCTTCCATTTCTGGACGCTTTCTCAGCCCGTCACTGATATCAAAAGGGACCAGGTTAAGATCAAGCCTAAACTGATATCACTCGGCTTTGTCGATTGCAAAGGCCTCCTCAAACTCCTGCGCCTGTCTTCGTGCGGAATTCGTAACGTTTTATAGGCTGTCCAATCTCACTGCACTCTCCATATTGCTGTCACCTACATTCGTTGATCGTACTTTACGCGTTAGAGCTTTGATAGGTTCAATGATTCGGTGCTTAATTCCAGCTAAGCAGAAAGCGAGAAGACACAGCAACTGTGTCGCTGTACAAGCCTGTCCGCAGTCAGATTGCCCTACGACGATGATCAGGACATACCAGGAAAATCCCCTGGCGAAGGCTAGTGTCCACCCTACTCTCGGCGAGGGATATACTGTAGATGGCGATCGCTCCACGCAGCTGGCATAACCCCGCGATTGCGTTGGTGATGATAAAGACGGTCAACAATCGCTTATATCCCAATCCATGTTGTCCCGATCCGGAGTTCTCATGGTCTAGTAGCCGTCCACGTGAAACTGCTGAGGACAGGATTGATGCTGCTGCAAGGAGATGAAGTGGCTCCGAGTCGCAAGCAAAGTAACCACTACTGCTCCTATATCAATTAGTCAAATAGGAAGATTGGAATCATACTTCCTACCTCATAGGATATACGATGTTCGGGGCCGTCAAGATAGTAATTATATATGTCAACCATATAGCCCAGTGGGGAAACAACAAAACACGTAGGATTCGGCCGAGCTGGTTGTCCCACAAATTAGCAAGCCCGAAGAGTTTACTTGGATCTCCTTACATTTGTGCCGGCGAGCAGCTGGAGGTTGCATCGTACAGCCATGTCGACCCAATACATCTCGCTTTTCGAGCGAAGCGCGAACACAATTGCAGTTATACCAGCTATTGACAAACCTGCTTGACAAGTGCCGAGGAGAGCAGACATGACTCTCTCCCAGAAGTAGGGGAGCCCCAACCTCTCGTTTATCCTGTTCGGTTAGTGAGGCTGGACATCGCGATATATGAGCACCACGCTCAGCAGGAGTCCAACAGAAAAGCAAAGAGTAAAGCTGATAAGGAACGAAGTCATGTCGAAGAAAGAAGATCTGTGCAGCATCTGCACGGGAAGACACCCACTCATATACTAGATTCAGGGATTGATATGCCTCACTTGCAGAACATATTCGCTGTAAGTGTTCGAGGCCCGGCACCAACAGGCGTATCGCATGATGAGGCATAACTGATGTCTCAGGGCTACCTGGTACGATTGTTCATAGGAGTGAAAGAACGGGAAAGGCTGTGCAGTGTACTGCGGTGCCTCACCTGCGTTGCGCCTGACCCCACCCCACCCTCTAGGAAGACAGCTCCCCCCTTGAAGCCGCACATAGTAACGCCACATGAATCTGTAGCCGGGCTGGTCACGTTTCCTCTAAGCTTTGGTGAAATTTGGAAGCCACTGCTCCTGCAATGCCCGGGGATACAGCGAACCAGGGATGTCACCGGGTTCCCTATTGCCAAACTGGAGCGCCGGCGGCATCATGATGCCCGGTAGTGGCGTAGCTGGCGCTGTCCATTGACTGCTGCGGAAGGGAGGCGATATGAACAATCGCTTGAGTGTCTTGGATGTGTGATGTGGAAGGAGGAATGAAGGACTGAGTTGATTGTGTAGCTATGAACGAGGGAAGCTATATATACGTGTACAATGAGAGAGTGTAGGGATAGCCCTGCTAGCGTGCAACAGAGTGGCATACCTTCCATTCTATACGCAAGGACACAGCAGTCGCCGATTGGTGAATTCTTCAAAGTCCTTGGAGCAATTAACAAGGGTTCAGGCTTACAAAGTGGTAGGAAACTAACACAGAGAAAACCATAAGTGCAAAGGATTCGGCAGTGCTGCACGGATCTTGTCCATGAGAAGAGTGAAAGGGGCAGACGTTACACAGCCCTGAGTACCGTGCGATCTCGCAGGGCGTACATGAGCGGGCAGGCAAGGTAACATGTCCATTACTTCTCTGTAACCGAAACCCTGGGGCGCAGGCAATGCTAGACATCAGCTGAGCAGTAAGAAGCGGAATATAAATGGGCCTCTTGCCTTGAGTCTCTGAGATTAATCACTCCTCCACTTCCCAGAATATCCTCCCTTTCAAACCCTATAAACGCCTCTGCTGCCTCAAGATGAATTCTCAAGATACCATCGAAGATCCGACGCTGTACCAAGACATGGTGTGTATATCGATGCTAGACTGATGCGATCTATTGCTGAGTATACTAGTTCACTGCAAATGATTCCGACGAGTCAACTGGAGCAGCTGAGATAGAGAACAGCCCGCATTCTGTTCGGTCGGCTTCTCACTCTTCGCAGTCAGCACCAGAATGCAAAAAGGATGCTCAGGACGACAGAGTGGACAAAGGGCTTATGAAAGGCCGGCCATGTCGTACAGCGGATTCATACCCACATGCTGAGCTTGGTATGTCTTCTCGAACAGTCTTAGGCCCTAATTGACCGAGTGTGTTGCGATAGAGAGGGTGCTACTATCAGTCACTCAGCTCGACTCACACCTCACCCAATTGCAGGAAGGCGTGGAGGAGGCGGCGAACAGCATCAAATACGTCATAAAAAGCCTAGAAGAGCTGAAAGATGACTTGAGAAATGATGTCGGCAAAACAAAGGATCAGACGCAGAGATGTCGACAAAGACGCATTCTGAAGTGAGTAAAGGAGGAAAGTGACGACGGACATCAACTTTTGGACTATATGCGATGCAGGAAAAAGAGAGCACGTGTGACTTGGGAAGGCTAGTGGTGCTGTAGCTGATATGAGTAAGACTTGACGGACGATGGGTATATACACTTCAGTGATCTCACTTATTGCTGAGTTGAATGCTTTTCAGGCACTTTTGACTCTGATGCCGTGAAGCTATTTTAAGGTAAGTTACATGTTTTGCGGAATGTAAGGATCGTATCACCATGAACGATGCGTTGAAGCTTAATTGCCGTTGAAGTTTAATTGCCGTCAAAGTTGCTGTGATGCGGTGAGAATAATCATTCATCTTCAAAGTTCTCACTCTGGAACACTAAGCCTATGGCAGACTAGCGTCTCATGAACCAAGAAGACTGGTCGTTTCAGCTGAGGTGTTGAGAATGAGAGGATAAATGACATCTTTGTATTCCGTTGCTTACGAGACTGCTGGATGACAATTCAACGCCCATGCCTCATGGCTGCGTTCATGGAGAAGTGTCGCTAGAGGCAGCTTTGTTTATGGTCCAATCCAGGTTTGCCAACGGGCTGAGGCTGCACGGCGCTTGATAACTCGGTTCGTGAGAGGTGCTCTGAATTCGTCCACAACAAGCTCGAAGGGAATTCGACGGCGACTTTATCACCGGCGGAGGATATGCTCTGTCCTTCGAACGTTTTAGTCCTTGATAGCTGCAAGAAAGGGGGAGCTTACAATTGTATCTTGATCTGGTGGCAACCAGGACTGACCTGTTTTATCTTTAGATACAAATCTGTTGAAGCGACCATTACGATGGGCTAGGAAGTAGATATCTGTGTCGTATTCTTGGCACAGCTTCGTCAATTTTTCGTAGAGGGTCTTAGATAGCTTCTGGTAGTTGTTGTTGGCAGCTCTCCTTGCCTTTGCGCGTGCTAGTGGCTGTAATTGCTGCTGGGAGGTCATGATATGCTGCTTCCTTAGAGACCTGGCTAGCCGATTCATTTAAGCTAGTTTGTGTGAACCAAGATCGGGATCCAGATGCTACAATACATGCAGTAAGCCAGATGGATCCGGGTTTGCGTTTCCCGGGCTGGCGTGATTTGTCCCCCCGTTTTTGGGATTTGTCCCCCGCCGAAGTACCGGAAATGGCAACTTTTGCGCTCCGCATTGCAACTCCACTGCGTCTCTAAGTGTAATTTTTATCTTTAAAGCTTGGAATACATTTTGCATACACTAAAGTACCCCTCGCCTGCATTTTGTAACTTCTGACAGCGATGGGAACGAGCTAAATAGAGTTGAAGTTGGCGATTTCTTCGAAAATGTCACCAACTTTAACACGCAATTGAACCACAACACAGGCTGATCTTTAGCTTTAAATTCTTAAGGAAGCTTTGCAAGGCTCTAGAATAATTTATGACGTTTAAAAACCTACTTGCAATTTTGCTGGTGTTAAGTTGTGTAGATGCAAAGCAATTCGGTACTTCGGCGGGGGACAAATCTCAAAAACGGGGGGACATATCACGCCAGCCGTTGTTATAATGGAAAGTGCCGTCGGCGTTCCGCTACGGCGGGCTTTCCGTTACGCAGTGACGGACGTTAGTCATGGCCAAACTCTTGTTGTCTGGTTCCGAAGTCAAGATACTTAGTTCTTCGGAAGTACTCAGTGAACTCCTTTGCCTAACCCGTACTCGTGATACTAACTGTGTATTGTCTTGTCCACCAACCCTACTAACCCCTGCCATACTAGCTAGCCCCTTCTTACTAACCAAACATACCAACAGAGGACCCGGTAGGTATAGACTGATCACCTCTGCTGACACACTAGGTCCTCTGTTACAATAATAATCAGCCAAATGAAATGCGCCATTATAGACTTGTTCAGAAGCTTGCCAACGCCGCCCAGACGTCTTTTGCCCGACAAGCCCTTGACCAGAATTACATTGGACTTCTCAAGACTGCGAATAACGAAGCTAAGACTCGCCGAAATACGAAATCAGACATCCTGAAGAAGCCCGGGAAGAATGATGAAGGAGGGGTCAGTGATGTTATTGGATTGGATTGGATTGGATTGGATTTGAATTTGGGGCTCCTGGAGCTCCAACCCAAACATGGCTTGGCAGGTAAAGCAAAGCGTGGTCGGCCGAAGGCAACGACGCAGGCAGATGAAGGCCAAGCAGAAACGAAACGTGGTAGGAAGCGTAAAAAATGCCGCAGCCGAAGAAGGTGATGCAGAGAAACAAGACGCAGATATGTTAGAGCCACCAGGAAAAGTGGCACGAATCAGCGAAACGCTGATTGATCCGACGCTAGAAAGCGGGAAAGCACCAGAAATTACTATGCAAACAAGAGTTGTATGGGAGCGAAAGGTAAAATACGATAACCTATAGATGCGTTCCAGCGCGGCAAAGCAATTACAACTCAAGTTAACGCCCGTAAACAAAACAACTAAATAAGGAATAATAATGGTACACGAGATTGCACCGCGCCGTACGAACATCCTCTACGAGATCTACATCTACCTGTACCCATAGAGCTTCTTGAACTTCTCGACTGTAATGTTGCTTTGGGCAGCCTTGGCTTTCAAGTTCGCAAGGTCTTGTGGAGAGAGCTCCTCCAAGTTGTACGCTCCTGGAGGAAGCTGAGCCTTGCCTTCGAAAAGCTGGTTGAGGGCACTATAGTCGGCGACCCCGGATTGAATCGCGCCATTGATCAAGAGGCCTCTAAAGCCCTCTAGAGTCGGTGGCTGGGTTCCGTTCAGACCGTCCCCAAACAAGACTGCCCCTTGGATGAACGAGGCGGCAAACGTAACCCAAAGCTTGGTAGCGGCCGCGTTGGAAGATCCAGGTGGTTGGCGAAACTCGATGGTTCCCATCGAGCCTTTTGTGAGCGGCATGAAGTTCCATCGGAAAACGTTGTGTACGAAGTCTTGGGTTTTGCCCACACCTCGCCCGTATTGAGAATCCTTCGAGAAAGCGCACATGATGAGAGCAATGTAAGGAATATCTCTTGCCCCATCTATCCATGTGAACAGCGTGGCTATAGTCTGGGGCTTTGTGATGGTGTTGTGGCGGTTGCTCTGAGCCCAGATATTTTGGCGGCGTTCCTGTGGCAGAAGTGTGTCGATAGACCTCTCATAGTAGAGGACTGCCTTCGCAACTCTCTTAACTTGTGCAACGGTCCAGCTCCCTTGAGTTGGCGAGATGTGAACATGCGTACTGCATTGGGGAGTGGACGAGGTATTGAATTTCGCAGACAACACCCACCACACTGCATCCATGTGCCAATGCCAAGTGCGCTGATCTTGAAAGTCTAGAATTGGGGAAACCAGCTCCACGCCCCCTGTGGCTTTGTTAGAATTTGACTGACTGTGCAACAGGGAAAACGGGTGTCTGACAATCATAAGGACTTACATTTATTTTGCATCATCTGGTTCGTGATCGTGACTTCCTGAATAATAGACCATTCCGAGTAGTCCTCTGCATCTTTGTTGTGATCAGAGTTTACATGGTTCTTCACTTGAACACTCCCAAGCTCTTTACTGAGCTCGTTGGCAGTGAGATACCATTCCATGTGTTCGTTGGCTCTGCTACCAGTCAGGACCTCGAGTTCCGCACCGAAACGGAGTCCAATCGGAGCTGAATGAGAGGAGGCCATAATAGATGGATCAGGATATAAAACAATGAAGTGAATGTGTCGATCAAGATGTAGTCAGAGCGACGGGAGGTATGGTGAATCTACTCTTGGACTGATGTGTTTGGATGATGTGTTCTGGAGACTATAGATGCTTCTGAGCTTGATTTATAGTCGTAGACACCTGCCTCGTTCGATCTGAATTTTGGTAAGGCATTCTCAAGAACGCACGCGCCTGCTGAGGCTCTAAGGTGGCGTTTGGCCATGTTGCGTGTTCGGACCAAGCATAGCGAATTGAACTGAGTGACCAGGAAAATCAAGAAAGTGGCACAGTTAAACCTCACTTCGGATTGGGGGATAGCGTTTTGATGTTTTTTTGAGGCTGTGGTATTTGCGGCCAAGGCTGGCGCTTCTTACGTCCAGGCACCAGGTTGGGACAGGCTAGCGCGGATACCGAGGCTGACTGCGTAACGGCCGGGACGGCGTACCAGTAACGCCGAGCCTCGGTAGGGCATTGTGGGTCTAGCTGTTTCACCTAATTATAACCATCTTACGCCGCAATAAGCGCCGCACAACTGTCTTAGTGGAGCGACTTCAGAAGCAAAGCAGTTGCAATAATCTAACAGTCAGAACATTGACTAACAGTCCTATTGCGAAAGCCAACGTGCACTTTTGCGCTCAGCGGCTTCCACAATGGACCATACACCTCCGCCTCCGCCTCCGCCTCCACCCTCATCTCGTCGAGAAGACGAAATTTCGACACCAAGTATTGCAATGCCGCCTCCACCTCCACCTCCACCTCCACACCTGTTCAAATCATCAAGACCGGCGATCATAGTACCCCCACCTCCTCCAGTGCCTTCTGGAGCGTTTGAGCCCATAGACAAAGCACACTACTGGCAGTTCCTCAAAGACACGAAAGCAAACATGCCCGGTGAACCCTTCCAGCCATTCCACATGTTCTTCTACGGTTCACTCATGGATCCTGAAGTCCTCCAAGCAATTCTCGATCTCCCGGAACTCCCGACTACAAGGCCTGCTACCATTTCTGGTTTCCGTATCAAAATGTGGGGCATATATCCAACATTGATACCCTGCCACTCTAGAAGCGTAACTGGGACTGTGTGGAAGGTGTCCTCGGAAGCCCACTTCGACCGTTTGGCAGCTTACGAGACTGCCGCTTATAGATGGGACGAGTGTGATGCAGTTTTGGAAGGTGGAGAGGTTCTCAGGAATTGTCGGACGTTCTGCTGGGCAGGGGAACCTGATAGTAAGGAACTTGAAGACGGTAGTTTCGATCTGGAACGCTACCAGAAATACTTCAAGTCTTCCGTCACCAGGCGGCGGTCGCCAGTGCCGTAAGCAACGGTTTGAAGCGGTGGATGCAAGGCTCATTCCATAATTCTCTTGAGCAGGATAAATATCATTTAAAACCTCTTCTGCTCTCTCGATCCATGCGATTATGTTCTCGAGAAGGGTAACCTGTCTTCTCTTCCTAACATGCACTAAACGTGTCCATTTTCTTACTAATCTATGTTACGAACCGTCCGGTACGGCCTGACTGCAGTTAGGCGACCACATTGCGGCGTGATATAGCCACGCGCTTTACCCGACTTACGCCACCTACACCTATGTTATGTCCTTGTACAGCCGACTACACTACTCATCTAGAACGCCCACATTTCCAAGACTTCGCTATAGCGCTTACGGAGTCTGCCATCCGTCTAGCCTCCGGGTTTCCTAAGCGCGCGCTCATGAAGAAGTTGTGCCGATCAAGGCAAGAGCAGACCCTGGTACTTTTGAGAAAATCGCAGTTGTATAAGTATCATAATGGTCTAAAGCCAATATTCCTATCATCTCCCTTGTTCAGCAAACTTCCCTCTACTCTTCTCATCTCGTTCTTCTACTCTCTTGTTCACCCATAAGCTATCACATTCCCCCTTTACTCTCTATCGCGTACCAATCTATAAGATAGCACCTCCTCCATTCCTGAGACACCCTCCAAAATCTTCACTATGATTATGGCTAGAGTTAGTGTCCGCTTCGGCGTATATATGCTCCCCATTCCAATTCTTCTATTCTATGGCAAAGACATTCCCTTTACCTCTATATATGTAAGAACAGCGGCACTAATAGCTCTTCAGTACTCTCGCTCACTGGCTGTGTTTCCACATCACCAGCCATGAAAAACCTCTTTCTAGTCGGCCTCCAGCCGTCAAGCCTAGCGTCAGTCGCTACCAATAGTAGCCTGCAGGACTTCCACATCAGACTTGGATACTTTGCTATGGAGTATCACCGCCCTAATCCTCCAATTCATATTAATCATCACCAGGAGCATGTCTCGGCGAAACCCGCAGACCTCGACTGCGCCTCCACTTCCGGCGGCTCCAAGGATGCCCTAATTTCCCGCGTACTGGAAAACACCGCCAACCATAACACGCTCTCCAACTTACCTTTAATCTCTAGCCCCCTAGCCCTGCAATCCAAGGTGCTAAACGTCCTCGTCGTAGCAAGTGTCCTCTTCACCCTGAGTCTTGCATCTCTCGCCCTCTTGAAGCTTAGCTTGAAAAGCCGCTCCACGCGAACCCACCGCACGACCCTCTACAAACCCATTACCGTCTCTACGCTCTGGTTATCCACCGCTCTAGCCTTTGCGGCTGCCCTGTCGACAACTCAGATGTTTGGAGTATTGCAATACTCGACGACACTACTGAATACGAGCGAGCTGAAAGTGATGCCTGGTGCCGCCCTACAAGTTTTGCAATGGCTGGCGTTCTCATTTTCGGCGGTCTTCACGATGGGCGTTTCGAGCATGTTCAAGAGTGTGGAGGTGGGCGTAAAGGCTGTTGGTAGTGATGTGGAGAAGGGTGGTATGAACCCGGTTGGCGGTGGCGGTGGCGGTATGCCGCCTCCTCCGCCTCCGCCTGCTTTCTGAACTGCTTGACTGGGGTGTCGAATTGGGGAGTACGCGTATTTGGACGCAGTGGAATACCACGGAGAGGTTCTCTACGCCTTGTAGTGAAGAAGCTGGGCTTGGAAGCATATAGCATTGTCGTTGTGAGGGACCTTGGAAGGCTGAGAAAGTGTGATGTACCATAGGTATCCATGCCTTATGAATCCTCGAGGGGGATGCCCCCGGGGGCCATCTGAGCGAGACTGCTGATTGGCTGCAGCCTCAGCGCGGGGCCATATGCGCGGGCCCATATGCGTGCAAGCGAAAATCCCAAAATCCAACACGCGTGCGCAAGCTATTCTACCTCTTTCTACTCTTCCTTTCTCTCTAGTGATCTAACAACCTAAACAGAAGAACTATGTTTACCTACCTTGCTACGTACAACGTGCTGATATGCATAGAGCATCAGCACGCTGTCTATGGCCTAGACGAGCACCTGAAGCGACACCACAGCCTGCCTATAGCGAGTTGAAAGGAGCTACTTGCAGCGTACGCAGACCTTGTGATCAAGGCGCCAAAGCAAGTATCGCTGCCTGAGCCACACAGCGCGCCTATAGCTGAGCTAGGCGTACCGCAAGATGCGTTTGCCTGCCGTCAAGCTGTGCAGAGAGACAGCAGCAGCAGCAACAGCAGCGCCTGTGGCTATATCAGTACAAGTCACTCATGGATGCGAAAGCACACAAATCAGCAGCATACTGTTAAGCTTACGCGCTGGTCGTCTGCTGCAGCAGCCTTGTACCAGGATCACGCAGTGCAGCTCTGGCAGCCTGTCAAGGTACAGACCTTCTTCCGCGAGCGGCGCTACGTCCGCTACTTTGTTGTGCAGGAGGAAGAGCAAGGGCAGCAGCAGAACCAGGAGCAGCAGCAGCAGCAGCAGCAGCAGCAGAGCGACGAGCGACAAGAGTCAGAACAGCAGAGCAATTACAAGCAGAGGCTTGCTTACCTTTCCTCTAGCCTGGAGGCTCTGAAGAGCAAGGATAGCAAGGCGATTGATCGCATAGCTGAGGAAGCTTCAGCCAAGGACCGTACAGGCTGGTTCAAGTGGACGCGATGGGACAAGCACCTGCAGGCCTACTCAGACTGGAAGCTGCTTGCTTATGCTATTCGGTCACCTGGAGATGACGAACCTGAGCTGCAACAGGCCGCAGCAGCGGTAGAGCAATTGGTAGAGCAGGCCGTGCAGGGCCTCAGCACGCTTGCAATCGACACGCTGCGCTGGCTGCGTAGTGCCAAGGCTAACGAGCCTGATGTCTGGCTATTAGGAAGAATGCAGAACAAAGAGAGCCAGCAGCGGGCGGCTAGGCTATGGGCACGACTACTCTGCTACTGCATACGCCTTGTTGCCGCTGAAGAGCAGCAGCAGGAGCAGCAGCAGAAGAGGGGACTGCAGAGTATTGCCCGCCTCTTCCCTTGGCACGGAAGGCAGAAGCAGGCAGCAAGGAGGCTCTGGAGGATTGTCTTGCGCAAAGGAGAAGAGAGCGCTGACACAGCTAGAGAGATGCGCAAGTATGTGCTTCGCCTCTCTTAGGAGCTCATCTGCCAAAACGTCTGCCACCAGCCTTTTAAGAGCGGCCTGCTTCACTTTGTTGCAGCGCTTGCTGTTAACCTAGACACGTTGCGGCTGCGTACGGCGCCAGAGTTCTCGTCTCTGCTTGGCTCGCTAGTGTACTGCGTGCGAGTGCTTGTTGCTGAGGCCTTCCTCCCCTCTAAGCAGCGCGGCAAGCAGGGGGTAGCAGAGACGTGCGCGCTGCTGCTGCAGCGATCTCGCCACCTTGTCGACGGCTCGCACAGCCCAATGAGCGTGATGCTGAGCCTGCTGGCATACGCCAAGTTTGTATCGCTGCGTACGCCAGGCAGCATAGCAGGCAGCATGTGGTGGTCGCTAGACTGGCAGACCTTCTTCATCAAGGGCTGTCCAATTGAGCTTGTGCGCTTCTGTAGGATGGCGCAGGGCGTTGCTGCAGAGGCTGCGCAGGTGCTATGGGAGCAGGTGCTCTGGATGCAAAAAGAGGAGACAAATAACAGACCCTCTATAGAGCTTGCAGCAATCCAGGACGACGTCACCCTTGTCCAGCGAGGCGTCTCTTTGCTCTCGCCTGCGCGCCTGCAAGGGGCTGAGAGATGGATGCTTAAGCGACTGGCAAGCGTACCAGCAGCGCAAGGTCTGTACGAGCAGCGAGGCGGCGCCGTCCAGAGAGACAGAGGAAGCAGAGGAGAGAGCGGAGAGAGCGGAGAGAGCGGAGAGAGCGACAGCAGCAGGCTAGTAGGGTGGAGGCCTCAAGAAGTGCGCCGTCACCTGCGGCATATCAAACGCTTCCTTGAGCTTCTCAGCCTTGCCGTGCATATATCAGGTGGCCAGCCAGCTCGCGGGCCTGAGCTGCTCTCGACACGGTGGCGGAACGGAGTGTTGCAGGACCGCAACCTGTACGTGATGGATGGCCAGGTAGCGGTTGTCACCTGCTACAATAAGACGCAATCTGAGTGGGACAAGCCTAAGGTAGTTGTACGCTTCCTGCCTGAGGTGATAGGCCAGCTTGTCGCCGCCTACCTGCTCTACGTACGGCCTCTACGAGCGATGCTGCAGAGCGCGCTGGGCGAGCCTTTGTCTGCCTCAGTGACTGACTACCTCTGGGCAAACGAGCAAGGGCCGTGGGAGACAGAACAGTTAACGCGTACGATGACGCTTGAGTCAGCCAAGTGGCTAGGGACGCGACTCACAGTGCAGGAGTACCGCCACACAGCTGTAGGCATTGGGCAAGAGGTAGTAGGAGAGCGCTTTGCTGTCGGCTACCGTAGAGAGATGGCTAGCGGCAGCAGTGCAGCAGATAAGGGCGAAGGAAGCAGCGACGAGGATGGAGAGGATGTGATTGAGCTGCAGAATGGGCGTAAGACAGTGATGGGCGCTATGGCGTATGCTGTCCGCGCAGACCTAGTGCAAGGCCTCAGCACACGCTCCATTGACGTCTTCCGTACACTCAGCAACAGCTGGCATGCCTTCCTTGGCTTTGCCCAGGGAGAGAGAAAGCCGGGGCTGGTGCTGAAGCGGAAGCAGCAGCAGAGCAGCAGAGCAGCAGCCAAGCAGCGCAGGATCACCACAATAGCGCCGAGGAGAACAGGCCTACGCCAAAGAGAGCGCGGGTTGTCAGAGAAGGCCAGGCAGCGCTAGCACCACCTATGTACGAAGGCGAGGGGAGAGACCGAAGCAGCGTAGGCGAAGGGGAAGAAGAGAAGAAGAGAGGGCTACAGAA
Organism: Setomelanomma holmii; assembly: GCA_010015745.1. NCBI lineage: Eukaryota > Fungi > Ascomycota > Dothideomycetes > Pleosporales > Phaeosphaeriaceae > Setomelanomma > Setomelanomma holmii. The sequence continues at coordinate 17,273 of ML978403.1, forward strand.
CGCTGTACGGCAGGTGCTTCGTATCTCACTAGGCGCTCCAGTTACGTACAAGTCCCGTGAGCAGAAGGCAGCACTCTACGCAGTAGTGCAAGGCCTTAGTCCGCTCATCGTCGTCCTGCCTACAGGCGGCGGTAAGACGCTGCTCCCCATAGCTGCTGCTGTACTAGACGATGCGGCTCAGCAGAATAGCGGTAGGCCTAGCGTTACGATCCTTGTGGTGCCGTTCTGTGCGCTTATTGAGGATATGCTTGCACGGTTGTGCAGTGCTGGCATCAAGGCAGTAGAATGGCAGGCAGGCGAAGAGGGCAACTATCAGAACCAGCGCACGCCAGCTTCTATTGTGCTCGTTAGCGCGGACTACGTAGGAATGCAGAGCGGCCAGTTCCTCTCGTACGCAGCTCTGCTGGCAAGGCAGGGAGTGCTCCGCCGCGTGGTTATCGACAAGTGCCATGTAGCGATCACAGCCGACTCATGGCGGAGAGCGCTGCGCAGGCTCAAGGACGTACGGCTGCTATCGTGCCAGCAGGTGCTACTGACGGCAACGCTGCCGCCCTCGCAGGAGAGTCAGCTCCGC
>ML978404.1:0-17647 GCA_010015745.1 Setomelanomma holmii
CTCTCTCAATACAACAACCTTCTGCCTCATTCATACCTGCCCTGTGCTCCCACATCCAACATCTTCACCGCCAGGGTCGACGATGCCGAGTGATTACTTGACATATCCAGCTATGGGAATTGTTATGTCTCCGGGCAACTCGGATCGTTTCGCGGATAATTTCACGTTTTATGATCGGTATGTTAGACAGCTCATGCCGTGGGTTATTTCGAGTAGGACTACCTACGGAAGGCAGATCAGGGATGAGGTAAAGGTTGTGTGTGTTGCGCCGAATGAGCTGGTGGGTGAGAGTCGGAGGCCGGAGGGCGAATGGCCGCCTACGCAAACTGGTGGAAATTCAGCCGGAGAGAGTGTCAGCCACGGTAATATACCGTGGCCCTCTGGTGTTCTGTCCTAGGTTCTCATACCATCTTCTGTCTCACGCTAGCACGTTCTGAGCCTAGTGCCTGCCGCGCCTTCGTACATAGCTCGCTCCTTCCATAGAACCAATACAACACGATTCACACATGTTCCATTCCTGATCCTATTGACAGAGAGAGTGATTGTTGGCATCTGGATGAAGTATGTTGTGGTTGGAGTCTCGAGTATGGCATTGTGGTTTTGAGAAGGTGTGAGCGGGTTCGTGCATGACTTCGGGTATTTTTACATGGAAGATTGGCTCGCACATGCGCTACCACGATGTGCTTCGCCATATACCTGTCCACCATGTCTATCCATCTACAGCCTAGACTACCTCTTATCTACCCTGTGATCGCATTAGCCCTCAAAAACCCTCTTACCGAAGGTGCCAGTCCATCGCATGGCGCTTCTTTCCAGGCGGCTGGGATACACGGCCAGCGATGGTATTGAACCCGAGCGTGATCCATGCGAGCAGCCCACCATCTGCACAATAATTTAGCTCATGTACGATGGAACGAGGGCAGAAGTAACTCACCCTCAAGGCTCTTGCCAATGCGTGACCAACGTACGAACGGATCGTAGTTGCTCGACGAATCCACAGGGATCCACTCATCTTCGAGATTTGACACGAGCGGGATTATGCTGCCCTTGTAACGAGCAGTGGCCTATATGCATTAATTTCTTTGGGGTCGTCAAATACACGTATGACTTACCTCAACTGCATTGCGGATGTTCTGATCAAAATAGATCATGCCAAAACTAACGACCCGCCGCTCGTTGACAGCGCGAACGATCACATGGATATGTGAAGCACGTCCGGGGTAATGGCCAGGGAAATTGGTGTCAAAGTCGACAGTACCCTGATAGGAAGTTGGCTGCCAGCCACGAAGGTACCCATCGGCATTGTCGCTGTATTGTCCCATGGCGTTGGCCTTCCAGACATCGATACGGGCGCCGTGAAGGGGCTTGCACGTGGCCACGTAAATGACTTGCATCGCAAGGCGGAGGTAGATGCCGCGCTGACCTGCACGGATGTCCTGACGCTCTGTTGCAAAGTAGTGCCAGAATGGGCCCTCGGTGGATGCTGGCGTCAAAGCACAACCAGTGTTGTTATACTTGGGCTGGTCGCCCCAGCGAAAGTCGAAGAGATCCTGTGGATCGCGAGAGTGACCAGGAGCCTGCTCGTGATTGATAGCAGCCCACTTGTTGCGGACGTTGTTGTTGCGCTTTAATAGGCCTGCGCCATGCTAGTGATATTAAATAAATTCTGCACATCGAGTTCGTACCGTCGTCTAGGCCAAGCCCACGTACCTTACGAAGACGACGGAGGGTATTATCACGGTGAGCCAACATATGAGCGTTGTGGTCCTGCATCCCAGGAGACTGGAGACACTGGCTCAGAGCCTTGCTGTCTCGCTTGATGTTGGCATGGTACCCATCTAGTTCTTCAGGAGACAAGTCTAGATGAGCAGTGCTGTGGGGAATGAAGATAGACAGGGCCAGGAAAATGGCCAGGAGGAGCATGTTGGGCGTGAACATCTTGAGCAGATGCAGGTTGGAAGGTCGGTAAGTGTACCGAAGAGAAGGTAAAGAGAGTGTTGTCGCCAATTTCGCGAGCTGTAGTGGTATGTATACTCACCAGACCGACACATTCGCTTTCAAGGCGCTGATGGCTTTACAAACGAGCTTGCCATGGTGACCGCGTGATGGAATCGGAGCGGCCACCTTTACCGAGAATGAAATAAGTAGTCAGTGAGAGGTGACCGCAGGTATATGCGCCCAGGACTCGCAAACTCAATGCAGCCACAAGGGCGCATGAGACAGAAGGACAAGTCCTTGCCATGGCTCGTGATCCCCGGAGACGACGTCAGGGGCTTTGTATCTACAACAAACTAGATATTGAAGTGAGATCATGGCCTTCTCCGTGGGGAAGCAGATGGTCCCTGCGGCATAGGCCAAGCCATATGCCGAGACGGTCAGGCTAAGGGCGCCTCGCCTAAAAGAACGTACTGACAGAGTCCACGCCTGGGTGCATCTGAAAAGATATTCTCATCGTTCTCTTTGGGTCATATCAACGGACGTACGATGCCTTCTGTCGAAAGATGTCCAGAGTAGGTCTCTTGTTGCGTGAATGCCGTAAAACATCCCGAGGTCAGCAAGCGGTGTAGTGCTCATACTGTTTTCGACCGCCAAGCACCAGAGCCCATCCATAATTTCGTTTCATACTGGCTGTGGACGAGGGGCACTTGATTCAGGAGAGAACACATGAATGACAGCCCCGCAGCATGTGGAGAGAAGAGGTGAAGTCGTTCCCCACGGGGTCCAGAAACACAACCGAAGCCATCCCAACGCAGCTTAGCTCACGAAGCTCTGGCCCTCCGACCGTCGGCGGGCATTTCGCAACACCAAAATTTCCCATCACGAAAGTTCTCAGCCAGACCACATAGCTCACAATGGCCGCACGCACACTCAGAATAGGTACACAGCCCTCTATTACCACTCTGCACATGACTCGAGCCTCTCTACATTGCAATTGACTTCCTAAGCCAACTCTAATATTCTAATTCAGGCCTCATCCCCGGCGACGGCATCGGCCGTGAAGTCATCCCCGCCGGCCGCCGCATCCTCGAAGCCCTTCCCTCTTCCCTCGGTCTCAAATTCACCTTCTCGCACCACTCCGCCGGCTGGGAAACCTTCCAGAAGCAGGGGGTTGCGCTCCCCGACGAGACCGTCGAAGCCCTCAAATCCGACTGCGACGGCGCGCTGTTCGGCGCCGTGTCATCGCCTACCGTCGCGACGAAGGGGTACTCGAGCCCGATTGTAGCGCTGAGGAAACGAATGAAGTTATATGCCAATGTTCGGCCAGTCAAGAGCGTGAGGGGAGCAGCTAGGTCCGTCGATCTAGTAATCGTGCGTGAAAACACAGAGGATCTATACGTCAAGGAGGAAAAGACATATGCTGCGCCCGACGGCAGCAAGATTGCAGAGGCGATCAAGCGCATCAGCGAAACCGCCTCGTTCAACATCGCCGAGATGAGCGGGGAAATTGCGCTGCGACGCCAGCGCGTACGAGATGCAGGCGCGAGCAGTATTCACAGCAAGCCGCTCGTCACGGTCACGCATAAAAGCAATGTCCTCAGCCAGACGGATGGGCTGTTCAGAGAGACGGCAAGGCGAGCGCTGGCGCAGAATAAGTATCAGATGGTCGGCGTGGAGGAGCAGATCGTGGACTCGATGGTCTACAAACTCTTCCGCCAACCAGAAGACTACGACGTCATTGTCGCGCCCAACCTCTACGGAGACATTCTGTCCGACGGCGCAGCGGCGCTGGTCGGATCGCTGGGCCTCGTGCCCTCTGCGAATGTGGGCAAGGATTTTGTCATTGGCGAGCCGTGCCATGGTTCGGCGCCGGATATTGAGGGCAAGGGAATTGCGAATCCGATTGCGACGATCAGGTCGACGGCGCTGATGCTCGAGTTTCAGGGCGAAGAGGAGGCAGCGGCGAAGATTTATGAGGCGGTGGATGCGAATCTGGAGGAGGGGCGATTGTTGAGTCCGGATCTTGGGGGTAAGGCGAGCACGGAGGAGATTATTGCGGATATTTGTAGGCGGCTGTAGATTCCTGCAATGGACGGGCATAAGCTAGAGATACCATGAATCCCCAAGCTGCCATCAGCCTTATGTATAGCATGCACCACCCATGCCCATGCACTGCCATCCCGAACGCCTTGCTAATGCCCACTCACTGCCTTCAACTCCATCACATTAATCCAACTCATCATCCGCCCCACCCACCTCCTCCTTATGCACCTCCTCCAACTTCTCCTCCGGCTCCTTAACACCCTTCTTCTTCGCCTCCTTGGTCGGAATCAAACTGATCACAATGACAAACAACTCTTTATTCGTCTCGCGATTCTTGAGCACATATCTGAGTGAGTGAGTTCTGGTTAGCCCAGACCGAAACTACGTCAGCCGTCGCACACGAACGAAATTCAAGCATTTAGCAGGTGGTACATAGGGGACAAAACGTACCGTAGCGGTTGTCCATCCCAGGACCCTATGATACTGATAGCGGGCATACCGTACCCAATCTTGAGCGCAAACTCATTAAAGTCGAGATACGGATTGAAGAAATCGCACTGGTGTTCGCGACCTGCTTCAAACACGTAGCTCTTGCGATGTTCTTCGTTGAGGAAGTGTTTTTGGCGCGCGGCTGCTGTGCTGGGCAGGTTGTGTTGTTTCCGAACCTCTTCGCCCGAGCCGAATGCGCCTTCTTCGTAGACTACCGGCTCTTGTTTACTTCCTTCCTCTTCTTTGCCGTGTGTTTTGGAGCCCTTGTCGCCTATCCGCAAAACGTTAATCGAGCTCAAGAGCGCACCATATAAATACGGTTCGTCGCCGTATACGTCGCCGTCGAGACCGGGGTCGATCCACCATTTTACTATCCCGAATGCCTTGTCGAATAGCGGCGGTAGACGGTCGCGAATCGGGTGGTCAAAGTCGTTGCCGAATACGAGGTGGTGCCCGTGGATGTCGTGCTTCGGGGTGAAGGAGAAGGATATCGAGTAGCGGTCGTAAGGGTGCTGTGGGGTGGAGAAGTATGGCGATGTCGAGGGCGAGCCGTGGGGTAGGCCTGTGCAAATTAGTGGGGGTGATGTGAAGGCGCAGAGGGGTGGCATTTGCCTCTGTAGTCGCGGATGCGCATGTGTATTTTCGCGTCGATTAGGTCGGAGGAGATGTGTATGGGCTTTTCAGTGTTGACGTGCACGTCTTGGTGTTCTGCGGTGTTGTATGTTGCGCCTGCAGTGACGCGCAGTATGTACTGCTCATGATGGGTGACCTGTGGCATCTTTATTTCTTTCCAAGATTACTTGGGCGTTCTCAAGATTCTTTCAAGGTTTGTGTACAAGAGGGGCAAGAGCGGAAGTTATGCGACGTCTATACGCGGCAGAATGCGGGATGTTTAGCTCGCATGCACCGACGAGTTTTTGTTGATCAACGATGACGTTCTAGACAGGGGTCCGCTGCTACGCCGATCCGGGGGAAGCGCTACTCACGCGTGCATCTATCGTGGCAAAGTACGTATAGAAGTGTAACATTGGCGTATCTGAAATTCGAAAACTAAATCAATTAATCACCAGAGCTGAATCTTTGTTGTCGTCCCGCGGTGACGCAACTCCACACACCAACCTTGAATTGCTGCAAAACAAAACATACGCTTATGATACATGCGTGAAATCATCAATGTTGACGCGCTGATAAAATGAGACGTGTCCAAAAGTTTCCCAATACTGTGCCAGGCGGTCGTGCGATATGAGAATAAGCTGAGACGTCATGTACGTATCTGCTTCTAGTCAGAAGTGCCATTGTATCTCAATTTGCGGCACAACTTACCATCTCTAAAACCCCGTGCGGCAATGTGTCCTACACTCTTCACAATCCTCGCTCCCTTGAACATCTCCTCCGAGGCGACCCTCAGCAACCCATTCGGTCCTATGTCGGGCGCAATGAATGTATACTCTCCCCGTGGGATGTTTGGATCCCCGGTGAGCTTCACTGCTTCGATCCGGCCTCGGTAGATCGTATCGTCCTCTTCGGTATCGACATCTTCCATGTGACCCTCGGAATTCGAGCCAGCAAATGCTTCCTGTAAAGTCGCAACGCTATCCTCCAGATCATCCGCAGTTTCTAATTCTTCCTCGTCGCCAGAGTTGATCGCATCCGTGGGTGCGGTACTCCAGGACCCGTCGCTACTCACACTGCCATCACGTTCGCGGGATCGCATCGCCCATTCAGCTCGCTCGGGTAGTGGTTGTGGATGGTCGGGTTGCATGACCACCAGAAACTCGCACCCGTGCCCAGCGTAGTCGCCGCACCAGATACCTTGCCAAGGCTTTTGTGGCGTCGGTGTATAGCACTCTTCGGGGAGCGTTGCCCAAGTGCTGATATCTTCTCCGATGCGCATACTGATACCATGTGGTCTGGGTGCAAACTCCATCCACTTTCGTATCCTGAACGTGGAAGTTGACATTTCGGCTAACGTGGCGGGCTTGTGTGCAGGTTGCCTAAATGCTGATGGCGGTGGGTCGTTCCGTGTGCGAGCTGGGCTTGGAAGCGTAAGCGGAGGCCACACGGGCGTTGCAACTGAAGTGATTTCTTTAGGCCATGGTCTGGCTAGCATAAGCCGCGAGTACAGTCGGGCTGTTGACGGGGACAGCTCGTAGGACACATTCATGGGTATCTCTTTCTGCAGTCGATACCCGATGACACCCACCGCTCTCTCGTAGGCATCTGCATCAAGCCTGATGACCGGTGCATTGAGGTCGAGCTGGATCCTCGGACTGAATGTGTGTATTATGGCCTCCGGATTAGCATCCCACGTTTGGAAGGTAGGCTGCCTCCTCTCGGCACCCAAAGTGTAGGCCTCGATGGCGTTGATCCTATGGTCATATCTTGCAACAAGCAGCTTCCCGGTGTGGGGCATGTCCGAGAACCATATCTTCTTGTTAGTAAGAAACCAGAACGGATGATGCTGTTTGAACAGCTCACGCCATGTGAGGTGGCGCGGTTTCGGTATTGGTCTGTGCAACTGTTCTTGTACAAATGCTTGCCATAGCGTGTCTTCAAGCGTGTGCGAGTGGACGGCACGGCTGACCAGACCTGCCGTAAGAAGGTCTGACAGTGGCAAATGGCTGAGAATCTGGTGTATGAGCTCGGAGGGAAGTGCAAGGAGCGATGGTCCAGGTGAGATTTCCATGGTCCGTCAAGGTTCTGGGGACTGGTAGCAAATGCAACAAATTGCTGTGGGTGTTTGCAAGTTGCTCTCTAGACTGAGGGTGGTGGCGACTAATGAAGTGTTCCTGCTTCTCACACAGCAGCTGCTTCCGCGGACCTGTCGCGAGCAAGTCACAATAGAAGTCTATATCGAGTCCAGCCAGTATCACGCAGTCATGTGTTCCGGCGCAGTGGTAGTGCAGGGCACCAGTTGATGGTCCAAAAGCTTGGTAGTGGTCCTCGGCGCGTGTCTAGAAATAGCACCTTCCGAGTCTGGTTTAATGGGGCGCAGTTTGGCAGTTGGAATTGATGGGTGAGATCCTGTTTGTGGTAATCGGCACGATCAGTTCGTATTCGACAATCTTATATCCTCTGGGTACCTGCTTGTTTTGGGTCGTCGATGAGGAGAAATAAGGTTGGCGAGGGGTGCGATATCGGCAGTGATGCGCGGCAGGCTTTATCTTGCGAATAGGGAATGTCGTCGGCCTGTTGCTGATGTAGAAGAGCACGCAGTATGCAGAGAAAAGCACGTCAGGAGCGCGAAAGATAATTTCTAGGAGAGCTGAAAGATGATGATCATCAGTCACGGCTAGCTAAACCATTGCCGCTGGTGGTGCATGCACAATGACGGATAGCAGCCGACGCGCACGGACGTGGCGCCATGTGGACTGTGGGGAGCGCAACCTCAACCTCCGACTTCATGTCGTTGTCGTCACGATTCTGCACCGTTTTTTTGTCTCTTCTGCAACACAGCCCTGGTGATGGTCGCGAGAAATCATAGGCTTCGTCAACGTTTTGGTTTACATGTTGTGGGAGCGCTGCATAACTTCGAGTCAACACAAACAGCAGACAACATCGGTCCTGCCAGCGCCTGCGTATCTTCGGGCTGCACCTTGAAGAACCATACAGTGCCTAATCTTGTACTGAATATCTGGAAACATCCGAGGATTGGCGGTCTCCAAGCTTTACAGAAAGTCTGTCCCTTGACCTGCGCCACTCTTTTCCACCGTGTATGCTATGAGCATGTCCACGATCCTTTGGCATTGGACTCCAGCTGCCAGCTATTTTGCAATGTCGATTCCGTTGGATTTGAACTGCTCTGCTGGAACAATATTTCGACGCTTGTAATCTGTCTGTCATGGAGTAGGAGTTGCTGGTGAACAGTCTTCGTTTCTCTGTCCCTCATAGCAAGTAGACCGATTCTCAGAGTTAATCATCATCCTTAAGAAACTCGTTGAGCAGGTCTTCTTCGCTCATAGCCTGGTCATCCTCCGCTTCATCGCCAAAGCGCGAATGAAGATTGTCATTGGCGACAACATCTGTAACGGGGATGGGTCCAGGATGCAAGACTTCTGCTTGTGGACCTTGTTCTATCTCATGCTTTAGCGGCCTATGCGGCCGGACCAACTCCTTCGTTCGCTCAGTCAATTTTGGAGTGTGAGATGGCTGGGTCGGTGGAGTTGTAATTGAAACCGGCCTTGCAACCGGATTCTGGTATGCCGACTTCTGTTGTGAATATGGAGCCGGTCCATATGTTCCCGCAGCATTTGATCGCTGCTCAGGAGTGCCCGACATCATCGGATGGCCGAAAAACCCCACCTGAGGAGCTGGAACGTGTGCCATGGGAGCATTGGAAAATGCGACATTTTTCGCCAAGGTCTGAGGTACCGTAGGGGCCTTTTGCGCGGCAGCAACGATAGCAGCAGCAGGAGGTTTATTTGCCTTCTTTGCGCGCAGTGCGGCCCTCTTGCGCGGTTGTTCTGTCCATTCAAGCGGCTCAGCTACTAGCTTCTGCTTTCCATACGTCTTTGCCAATTTCTCGTCATAGTAGCCCACCCAGGTTTTATGAGCCGGGCTAAACCTTTTCTGATCCACCCATCTATCGATCTGGCTGCGTTTTTGGCCCTCGGTTCGCTCGACATCTTTCGCCAATTCATTCAGCGTGGCACCGTTCAGACACTTCGGGTGCTTCCATGGGCAATCTGAAGTACCGCAAAAGTCGGACACAGTGTTCAAGCATCGGTATCTGCCTGGCTTTCCTTCGAACTGGGGATAGTCGGCGAGGTTGCGGGAAGGCAATACCGGACAGTCTTCGAGGTCACCAGGCATACGCATTGGCTTTGTCAGATCATTTGTTGGCTGCGGTTTCGATGCCCTCGACTTCACCCCTGCATTTGCTGGCATCGCTTGCGCTACTTTCTTCCGCCGTGAGGACAGTTGCGGCTTCTGCTCTTTTGCCTTCATTTCCTTCCACACCATCAACTTTGCCAATATTGGTCAGTCTTCTTGCGCATCGGATCTCCTTCCAGATAATATATATTGATGGGCTCTTCGTTTTCGTGATACAATGCCAGATCTGCCTTTTGTTGCGCGTTGCTGACGATCTTTTTCTTCGGGGCAGGATGGTCTCCTGTCAGATCTACTTCGACTCGACTCTTCTTGTTTGCTGACTCTTCAACCAGATCGGGTTGATGCTTGCGCTTCTTTGCCGCGCCCGGAAGAGCTGGAAGCTGCTCTGGGCTCTTGGCCAACAAAGTCTCCGCTGCTGGTTTTGTGACAGACGGCTCGGTCGATGTCGCTTCATTCTCCGCTATCAGCAAAGTATACGCGAAGGAAGCGGTGTTAGGAGGACCTGTGACAACATTTTCGCCTTGATGGCGTTGTGTTGCTGCTGGCTTGGTGGCTACTGGTGGGGAGATAGACCGCGCAGTCAATATAGCTTCATGCTTCTTGGTCGGCATGCTACACGCAATAGAAGCGATTTTCGGGTTGTTCTCCGCGACATCTTTGCTTTGATGGTGTCGCGCTGGTGCTTGCTTTCCACAAAGCTTTTCAATACTCTCGTATAGTGTCGTCTCTTGCTCTATTGTCGGTAAAGTAGGCGCGAAAGAGGCGGTATTAGGAGCTTTCGCGGCGCAGATTTTGTGATGATGCTGTGGCGCTGCTGCTGACTTTTCACTTGGTGATTCCACGCTCTTGTTCGATGTCGCTTCGTGCCTCGTTGTTGGTAAAGTACATGCAGAAGAGCCGGAATCCAGAGGAACCATCGCGACGTCTCCGCGTCGACAGTGTGGCGCAGCGGCTATTGGCCTTCCATTGATTGGTCCGACATTCTCGGAAAATGCTTGGTTCTCGACGATATTCTGCCAGACTGCTTCGGCCGTAGCTCTCGGCTTGCCGGCGAAGATCTTATACCAAGACAACTCGTATTGTCTAGCATTAGCTATCACCTTCTTGATTGCTGCCCAGACCTTTTTATACTCCCCGTCCTGAGTTTCTTTCGAATCCAACGCTTGCCCTAGAGAGACTATTTCATGGAACATGTCAGCCTATTCAGGCTAGTCTCATTAGCTAATTTCGTCTATATATTGTGCTCATTGTCCATAACTTGTAATACAACCAACACTTCTTATTCTTCACTTAACAGCCCTGTACAGGCTTAAAGAACAGCTTGGGGCGTGCGCGAGTGTGCAACGACCGAAAGTGAAATACTGCACAAGGAACGAGCATTAGGCGCGCATCTTGGACTTGTAGCCTGCTATTCTTCGGTATGCCAGAGATCTGTTGGAGCGGGGGTAACGCGAGGTCCACGCGAGAGGCCATGAACCACTGAGTCGAAGCTGGCGGTCCATCGGGCAAGGGTAAGATCTCCAAGCCTCTACCATTGAAGGCAAGGGGTGCGCCACGGGTTGAGGTCACTGTGACAGGGTGTAGATACGCGGGCTGGTAGACTTCGTGTGGTAGAGGGTCGACTGAGCCTGTTGGGAAGGGCTCGTAGCGTGCACGCTTGCTCGACTGGAACAGCTCGGCGCCGCGTGAGCGCTTTCGGGGCGACATATTTGTGATATTCGAGGTAGTCGACGAGTCCATCGTGTCTGAAGCTATGACGACGGTAAGGAGAAAGATAGTCTTAGTGGTGAAAATGTGGTTGCAAGTCGCGAGTGGTTGAGTAGAGAGATTGAGGTGATCTTCTCGTTGCGTAGAGGTACGACAGAAGGGCTATCGCGAAGTCAAGCGGTGGGCTGGAAATGGCGGAGCACATGGTAAGTTAGCGCTGGGAGCTTTCACGATGAACATTGCTGACGTCAAGGGCAGATTCGATTCGTTTTCACTCTGGAGCACGACTTCATCCATGTGCATATTAGACGGCAGCCAGGATACCGTGAAGAAGAGTCAAAAGTTCTTATCTGAGGAGTTCCAATCGTCTCTTCAATCTACCTCAAGAAAGCAGCACTACAGAATGCAACGAGCAGCACAACTAGGGTATCACGAAAAGACCTGTGGCCAGAGGACAAAACAAGCCCAAGCGACGACCCAGCAAAAGCCATCTCGCAATTCCAAGGACATCTTGAAGTCCCTACCAAGACGCTCAGCGCTCATCCTCATCTTTTGGGAAAGCCTCTAGCATGTCTTGATTGTCCATAACCTCGCCACCCCTGTCTTAGTCGCTGAAGAGCGAATCGAGATCATTCTCACTATCGCCATCATTCGCGGCAAGTGCGGGCTCGACTGGTGCGGCTTCCACCGGTGAAGCATGCTCGGCTTCAGATGCAGTCTCCAGGAGCACATGTGGAGCGGTCATGGAGACCACGCCAAGCAACTCAATTTCTTCCTGGGTCTTGAGGTGCGACCGCTCAAACCAGTCCTTTCGCCTAGCAGCCCACCAGCGCTCGAAGTAGTCTCAGTCAGGTTTCTTGCGGGTCATGAAGAGTCTACGAGAATCTTCCTTCGCCTTTTGGTAACCTCGCTCCTGCTGTTCTTTGAGTCGTTGATCTGGTTCCTCTTCCGCTGCGACTTCTTCAGCGGTGTGAGGAGGAGGTGTCTTGCCCGATGTTTCCTTAGCCTTCTTTTCAGCTTGCTTCTCAGCGTCCTGAACCTCTCGCTTTCTTAAGGCATTGTTGCGACGCGTCGTCCAGGTTCTATGACGTGAATCTAGCTTTCCGTCATGAATGAGCCGCTCGACCTGTGATTCCCAAGTCGAAATAGCTTTCCGGATCGCAGTCTTCAACTGGCTGAGCGTGTAGCCTTCGCAGCAGCACTTGTGATTCTTCTTGGTACATGACCCGTCGGCACAATCGTGGTCCTTATGTAGGCACCGCCATTTGCCGGGTTTGTCTTTGTCTGGTCCAGGCCGCCTAGTGCAGTTCTCCGGCTTTGCCTCTGGGTACCCTGGCAGCGAGACGAAATCCTTAGCATAGCAGCGCTCGCTCGGGTGCAGCTTGAGATTCTCTTCGTGTGAGCGGGAATGTAAGTTATTGCCGTCTTCAACAGCATGGCGCTTACGATGTTCAGTCTCCTTTCCGTCGACCTCAGCCATCCAGGAATAGTTCTTGCTGCATGCTCCAGTCCCAGCCCAGGCATGCTCAGCCTTGTATGCTGGCTCGATGCCAATATCTTCGCCTTTCCTATGCCGAAGATATTGATCTTGGAGCTTCGTGTCGTAGACTCGATCGTCATGTCGCTGATGCTGGCTTGTGCGCGTTGATGGCTGCACTGCCTTGGTCGGTGGAGCTTCAACATGTGGATAGACTTCTTCGACATACGCACGTCGCGAGACTACTTTTACCTCCACAGGCGGTTCTTGTGGGGCCTTTGGAAGTGGAGACAACTTCTTAAGGAACGAGTCGATCTTCAACGGTATCTCATAAGTAGTTGTCATCTGATCCCAATGAGAGTAACGCATTTGCTGTTTCTCTTCGGTCAGATTTGATTCTTCAAAGAACCACGCATAGTAAGTATGCTCTGCCTGGCGCAACTTCACGCTCTCTTCACGTAGAGACTTCCATGCGTTCCAATACTGCTCGCCGAAGGAGCTCAATTGCCTCATTTGCTGGCATAACCTTGCCAATGCCAGATACTTTTGAAGGCGAAATTGTGGCTGAAGGTGTCGAAACTTCCAAATATCACGAGGCTTGAGAAGTTGAGGTTGCTGCGCAAAGTTCATGAGGAAATTTTTGGGAATGCCTGGAATGATCTTTGGCCCTGGAATCTCGATCTGGGACACCGCAAGATGGAGGTGTGCCTGAACATCGGCTTGCATCTGATCAGTGATCCGAAGCCAGCTCCATGGATCTTTCGGTGAAGCGCCTGCAGGTTGCTGCTGAGGACCTGGTGTTATCTTCTCAACTGGAGGTTGCCGAGGGTCCGGTACAGGATGATACAAGGCGAAGTACTCATCCGATGTGGTTGGTACACGACGGTGTTGCTCTTGCGCTTGCACCTGCTGATTTTGGGAATAAGCTTCTGCCACTTTGGTACCTCCGCGGCAGGAAGAGTGCAGAGGAGTCTGCTGCATAGCTCCAAGCTGTTGCAAAACCGAGATGTTGGGAAGTGGTGAGGGCGCAGGCATGAGCGAGCGCGCTGCGTACGCCTTGGCCTGCTCCTGCAGCAACTGTCGAGTGGCGCTTGGTGCGATCACCTTGAATCGAATAAGTTCTCCACTTGAATTTGTATAGATATGGCCGGGTATCAGTTTTCCAGGGATCTGGCTAGCATGGCTGACAGGGATTGTCTGCACTGTCTGAGTCGATGTCTCGTTGCCCACTGCTTGGGTGGCAGCGCCAAAGCTATTGAGAGGCTGCGGAAGTACTTCGCAAGCAGCACGAGATTGTTCGGTAGTAATGCGCTTATTTGTTAGCTGAGGAACATCTTCCTCCAATCTACGCTTCTGGCTTGCGACAAGCACTGGTTGCGAGGATTGACTGGATCCGGACATATCGGAAAAGAGTCGTTGATGGCGAGCGTATGATTGAGGTGCGTAAAGTTCAGCAGACAAGCGATTCCGATTTGCGTACAAAGGTTGAGGTCTTGCGTAACACGGGGTTTGATTTTGTGGAGGGCAGAAACGCTTTTGTGCAGGAGGATGCATCGAGTGAAGGAGACCCGCTATTCGTGCACGCGCCGCAGACAATGCTTTTGGGTGTATTGCACCTCCAGAACTCGCGCAAGTCTGCGACTTCACCTATGACGTGATTTGCCCACAGCATTGTGGCTGCACCTGGGCGGGTGAGCAGGTGATAGTGCCCGCTTAGTCGTGTTCAGGGGAAACACATCCACTCTGCGTGTGCTACCAATCCACGTGATGAGGTTGACTTGTCGGAAAAGAACTTCTGGGTAACATCCCCCCCTGCCTGCCAGAAAACCCGCCGCGCAGGAAAAAATACGATAATTGTATCTTTTGAATGCGCCAACCTTACTGTCTACATCCATCGAGATAATAATAAATATCTACCAGATTTGCTCACCAAGATCCAATTGTGCACTTAAAAAAATACTAACGTGTTCTGTGCTATTAATGATTTCTTACACGGCACGTTAGAGCGGCAATAATTCTACAGCCCTGTAAAAGCATGACTACATCTAGTCTGCAACAGCTCGGCAGCTCTAAAACATAGCTAAGGTAGCAAGCATATACCTCAAAGCTTAGGAGGTGCTTGTCACGATCAAGCCCTACGCCACTTTGACCAAGAGCTACCAAAAAGGTACAGTGTGCCGAATAGGCATACTGGGCGTAGGATAGCATATATACTCGTCACAGTGCTGAAATCCCGTGATAGATAGTGTCCGGATTAATCCGCGTCGGCATGCGGGGTCGCACCGGAGGAGGCTGGCTCTAGCGAGCTTATGTAATCACGTACCAGAATACTCGATTGAGTAAGTTATTGTTAGTTATGCTAACTACTCGGGCTCTTGCGGTTACTCCGTAAAATTTCAACGAAATTGCCCGTGCTTCGCATGGGCCTACCACCTCAATGCAAATGATCAGCTCAGTGCAACTAAACAGCTTTACGATAACAGAGCTCCACCATAATGCGTCGTAATTAGTATTCTGAATAAGCCAGATCTTTTTAAACATGGCCCTAAGTGCATCGAAAATTACTCCGTACGCAGCAGAGGTGGTGGTGCTGAAAGAACACGCAGAAAAGCCGCGCAAGCACACTAACGTAGATTACAAGCGAGTGGCGAATACAAGCGAGTGGCGAATACAAGCGAGTGGCGAATACAAGCAAGTGGCAAGCCCTACTAACTTTGTGCGCCTCTCTCCTCTAAACCTCAATTATCTTAACATAACGTTACTTACATGTTGTCAGCCTGGCACCTCAGTTCACACGGTACACTGTGAACTGCATCTCACGTGACTCTGTTAGTCACCTGCTTACTCATCTGGTTGTGTATATAATCGCTCACAGTAGCTCTCTCAATACAACAACCTTCTGCCTCATTCATACCTGCCCTGTGCTCCCACATCCAACAGTTATGAGCCCGGTATCCCCGCACCACGCTGCAATACTCAAATAAGATTGTTCACTCTTTTGATTGCTATACACGTTGTGAACGTCGTCCCTGCAATCCTCCTGTTGCTACACGCTTGCTGTTGTTGCAACCTTTTGAGATTATATCTCTTCTACTAAGGCTATTTTCACGCCTCTAGTACTTTGATTGCTATACACGTTGTGAACGTCGTCCCTGCAATCCTCTTGTTGCTGCATGCTTACTGTCGTCGCATCACGCAACGCTTTAAGAACCAGTTCTCACTCTGAGGTTTTACCTCATTTTCTCTGCCGACTAGCAAGGCAGCTCTTTTTGCTGTAATAGCTACCACCAGCACAGATATTCGTGCTACTACAATCCTCCAAGGTTCTGCGGACTGGACACCTTAGTATGCTGCCAAACGACGATACGCTTCCATTAAGGGCGTATGGCAGTACTGCGACCCTGATTTAGCTACACCGTCTCTACCACCTGTTGCAGAGCCAGCTGATAATGCTACATTAGAGCACTGGAAAATATAGGAAATCAAGTCCAGATGCTAGGAGTTAATCTAAAAAGCGATTAGTGAGGTCAATCTTGAGATCTTACGCACTGTCGCAACGTCACACGCTCACCTCATTAATAGGGTGGAGTACAACGATCCCAGGAGTCAGCTTACGACGCTCCAAAAGCACTTTAAGGTCACAGACTAACAGCGCAGGCTAGAGCTTGCCGCCAGATACAGCAATATTCAGAAGAAGCTAAAGAACCAGAGCGCCTAAGCCTGGCTAGACGAATACTCGCAAATTACATCTTAATGTGCTTAAGAGAGTATGCTAGAGATGACAGAAACCTGAGCACAGTGGCGATTCATCCATGCTGTACAGGACTCAGGAGACGAGGCATAGGCACAAGCGCAGTTCCTTGCTATAGAGTAAGGCGAATTAAACGCTTACTTTCTAACTCTAAACCTGCAAGATTTGATCAGCTATTATGACGAACGGCACCTACGGCCTAAAACACGACTAAAACGCTAGGGAGTTTCACCTCTCTGTTGATCACAGAGCCTAAGCTAAGAGATCACCTAAAGAAGGACTGATCAACGTGCGTCTGTGGGCTCTATCATTTAGTCCTTCAGTGTTTCACTCTTAACCCTAAGGCTGAAGGCAGGTTCAAAGACTTCAAGCCTAGCACAAAGGCCTTATCTCAGCTTGTTGAAACCTTTCAGAACAAGGATACGCTTAAGAAAGTTAAGAAGGCCTACAAGGATGCAGGCATTCAATAGACGTTCGATCTGGAGAAAGCTAAGGCTGAGTTAGCTAAACGCAAGAACTCCGCATCACGTCATGCTTATCAAGCTGACACTGCTTCAGACTGTAGCTCTGACAGATACGCGTCAAATACAGCCTGTCTTAAGCAACCCTTGCAACTATTGCAGTCAAACGCGGCATTGTCGTTGCACTCCCAATTGCTGCAGCACCAATAGGTGATGGACCCTAGATCAGATGTCTACATCTGCAACAAGACAGGATCCAATTGGAAGCAAATTAGGCTTCCTTCCTCTCAAGACACTGTATAAGCAGGCTGTAACTCGTATCAGATACAGGCCTAGGGAGAGGTAACTCTTGACGTAAAAAGGGGCAATAAGACAGCCTCAATCACGCTCAAGAAAGTAGCATATATCCTAGGATATGTAGCTAATATCTTCAGTCTTAGCTGTTGCAAGAAGATCTACTTCAACTTAAAGACAAACACGCTCTTTAAGGAAGATGAGTCACTCTTCATGGATCTTGAACGAGTTGGAGGTCACTAGTTCTTGAACGCTCAAGATGCCACACAGCCTTTTCAGGCTATAGCAGCAGCTACTTCTACTCAAGCAAAGCCACCTCAAGTTGTCACTGCAATGAAAGCCCATCAGCTGCTTAGCCATCCAAGCCATCAGGCTATTGAGCATCTCAAAGACTCCACCACAGGCCTCACAGTAGGCACAAATAGGAAAGGAGAACAGTAGACAGATTCTTGCATCCCTTGCATCCAGGGCAAGATAAAAGAAGACGTCAGTCGACGTCCTAGAGCCGACAAGGCTTACCGCCCTTTCTACCGCATCATTGTCGACATTATCTAACTCCAGAAGCATAGTGAGGCCTGCTACAATGGTGATGTTTGGGCACTGCATGCAGTATGTGAGTACACAAAGCTCCACGAGATCTGTACTCTCAAGGAT